>CATIWC010001330.1:0-214664 GCA_948472305.1 Vicia faba | reverse complement strand
ATAGATATGTATATATATATAAATATATATATATCTATATATAGATATATATATATATATATATATATATATATATATATATTTATATATAGATATATATATATTTATATATATATACATATATATATATATATATTTATATATAGATATATATATATTTATATATATATACATATATATATATATATATTTATATATAGATATACATATATTTAGGGCAAAAATACAAAAATACATATATTTTTCTTTTATTAAATATTTGACCTCAAAAAATACATTTTGACAAACATATTTCATTTTTATTTTATTTAGTATATAATTGATAAATATTTGTACATAGTAAATAATTAATGCATTTTACTTAATAAAATTAGGGTTTTGCCCTAAACATAAAAAAGCTCCAAAAATAATACTTTTTTTATTTTGATTATTTGACATATAAAAAATACCTTTTTCATACATATAAAAACCCTTTTGCATCTTGCATATTTATTTTATTTCCATTTAATTTGTGCAATTGATTATCTTGTAAATAATTCCAAATTGATGTAATAGCTAGGTTTAAATTCCTTGTCAAAATACCCCCATTTGAATATTTGTACCCCCCTTCCCATATTATGTTGTAATAGCTTAGGAACTTTAAATTTCGCACTTTATCGCTTTCTAAATATACCATGTTAGAATTAGGGTTTGTATGCAAATAAAAACAACAAAATAGTTTGACCTAATTTCAAGATAAACAAGCATGAAAATGGACAACACATATCACACTTGCACCCCTAGGGTATTCCACTTGTTGCCTTCAATAAATGGGCCATATTGCATGTTAGGTCTCTTTGGGCAAAACAAACACAATTCAAATGATCATAGTCCCTCGATGACGCTTTCGAAAATTGCCTAAAAAAATGATCAAGTCCCTTAAAGGAAAATTGCCCAAAGATACTTGACACCATTGCAATTATGGTCTAAACGATGACCCGCTCCCGTCCCTTTCACATCCTAACACAAGATTGTCCACCAAATGCAATGGTGGAACAAAATTGTTAAAAGGGTTAAAACGTAGCAAAGATCTTTGAGAACTTTAGGGTAGATGACTCTTAAGTACTTGTCAACTTGCAAAACAAAAACACTTGCCTATTTTTCAAACCACACTTCACAAACACTTTCAAAACAAACTTTCAAAAACCTTGAAACATCTTTTCAAAAAGACAAACACCTTTTGTAAAACATTCGAGTAAAGAATTGTTACAAGGGTAGCCTAGACAAGGCATCTTTTTTTAAAAACATTTTCAAAACCACACACAAAGCACCATTTCAAACAATTGAAAACCAAGGAAAGTTGATCTAAGCAAGTACCTAAGAGCCCATGGATAACCATGGATAGAAAGGGTGCTAATACCTTCCCTTTCTATAATCTACTCCCCGAACCCAAGAAAAAAATCTCAAAGGTTTTTGCTGTGCTTTTTAAACCTTTCCTTAGGATAAAATAAAAAGTCGGTGGCGACTCTTGCTCAACCGAAATATTTGCGAAAACAAACGCAAAACCATAGTCAGTTCTCCCACCGTATCACACCCTGCATTAGAATTGCACAAAAATAGGCAAAGGCAGACTGCACCAAAAAGTATTCAAAACAGTATCATAATCTGTTCAAATCTCATACACTTTCCCTCCAATTCCCACCTCTCAGCTGTTATAAAAAAATCCAAAGCAAAAGCAGGGATCCAGCATACGAAGCAACAAAAAACTGCAAAAGAAATAACCAAGCCAACAAAACCAAAAACCAACAAAACCCAATAACATACAACCAACATCGTACCAACAACATGCAACCATGACACTCAACCTTCAATAACCAAGCAACATGAACCCGTAAAACAGATTATACCAACACCTAATCCTCAACCATCTTGAAAACTTGTTGTCCCCTTCTCCATCATCAAGATACAATCCCTGATCAACATTCAAAATCGCTCCCCTGCAAGTACACAAACCACAACACTTTAGTTTTTTTATTAGATTCAAGACAATGCAAAAACAAAAATCGAAAGTGACGGAGGATAGAAGAAGGTCGACTTGAAGGGAGGAAAGCTTTTGTACCTGAGTCAAACCTTTCAAGGTTTAAGATCTTCTAAGCTCTGATTCAATCCTTGCTAGTGGATTTCTTCATATATTGTTGTTAGTTTATTGCTCATCATAACCTGCTGTCTCGGTTCCTTACATTAATTTGTTGATCTGGTTGTGTTTATCGCACTTAGGGTTTGATTTAGGAAAAGGGTTCGATCCGTCCATTTGGGACTGTCAAGAGAAATCTGAGTTTGGGTTTGGGGTTTGAATTAGGAGAAGGTTACGGTCTTGAGAGAATCGTGAGAGGGAGCAAAACAGTGAGAGGAGATGTAGAGGTGAGATCGTGAGAGAACGAGTTGAGGTTGAGGAAGATAAGAGCAGAACTGAGTTTCTGTTCTTTAGGGTTTCATCAACTCGTGTGTAAACTAAGAAGAGGAAGGGTGAGCCTCGGGTCGACCCGATTCGGCCTAGGTCCACCACTTGTTTTTTATTTTATTTTTTTCTATTTTATTTTACTCTCATAATATTATTTGAAACTTTATAATAACTTTGGGCCTTTCCTAGTAGGCCCATTTGCAAATTCAGCATACTTCCTTGTGTTCTGTTTTACACCCCTTACTTAGTTTAATTTCAAATCTTGACGTTTTATATATATAATAGTTTTAGAGTCAAATTAATAACCTTGTAAAATTATTCATTTTAGTTTAGTTGATCATTTTCTTACTTAATAAATCATGAAAATATTAGAATAGTTTAGAAGTAAGCATTAATATTTTTATTTT
This sequence comes from Vicia faba, assembly GCA_948472305.1. NCBI lineage: Eukaryota > Viridiplantae > Streptophyta > Magnoliopsida > Fabales > Fabaceae > Vicia > Vicia faba. The sequence continues at coordinate 211,817 of CATIWC010001330.1, read as the reverse complement.
CATAAAAAAAAATCACCAAAAAAACATTATCCTCTCCTGTTTTACTTGATAAGAATTGTAAAATATATATCTTGGGTTACTTTATTAATTTTTAATATTTTCTTTAATAAACATACAAAATTTGATTACTTTTAATAACTTACTAATAGTAAAAAAATTTTTTTTAACATTATCAATCATTTAGGGTAGGTAACTTTTTTAGTTTATTTGTTAATATTTGATTTGGTTGTATTGTTTGCTTAATCGGATTCTTAATCGAACTTTCGATCCGATTCATCTCCATTCATAAAAAATTTGTACCCCCATCCCCATATGGTTTGTAATAATCTAGAATTTTGTTCCTTTTTTTTGATATTTTTTTCTCTGTATGCTTAAATTGTTAATTATTCATATTTTGTCCAAAATAGAACACTTGGCCTCCTCTTGGGCTCATCATCAATGAACAGGTATTCAACGACAAAATTCACGCCCGCACATATTTCATAGTTTGGTCCTGGACTATTCTACAGTGACAACTATTCAATTGATTGTTTCAATTGGTCATTTAGAATACTAGCGCCACACTAGTCTCACTTTCTAGGAGCGTGCATATAGCCACTAAAACAATTTCCCTCCCCTTGGGCCGCGTACCAAGCATTTCCTTAAAGGGTCTCACAGTTAAGTTTGGGAATGTCCATTCTCACGAGGTTAATCAAGTTTTACCTTTAGTTAACCATAACCCGAATCAATTACTTTGGTCCATATACTAAGTGTTTCCATGCACGAAGGGTCTCATGGTTGAGGGTAGGAGCACCTACTCTCACGAGATTAATCAAGTACAACCCTTGGTTAATCATAACCCGATTCATTTCCTATCCCCCAAGCATTCCATTTACACTTCTCCTAATGCTATATATTTTTTGAACCATGATCACCACACATGACCACCCTTCACAAACACCGTCTCCGCTTACCTATAACATGCTCCCTTAGGATGTTAGTTTCCTCTTCTGTAAGATGCGAACTAATTAGACCTTAGGATAAAACCCATGCATGACAACATTAGGGCCTTTTCTAGTTTCCCTCTTACCCTCTTCTTCTTTTGTCATTAAAACTCATTATTCACAAAAATCAAAAAAATTCAAAAACATCTAATCTTTACTTGAATTTATTTTAAAACTCGCAAAACACTCAACAAATCAAAATTCTCTCCAAAGGGCATGTTATCTATGCTCTACCGCGATATCGTTCATGCCTATTGCTAGAATGCATGCGTTAATGTCGCCCACTAAAAAACACAAACAAAATAAACCATTTTCTAGATTAACTACGGTGTTCTGATTCCTTCATTGGACACATAGGCAAAGGGTCGCGAAACCCTCACGAGCGCAATAATAAAAAACCCATTCATTTCCCCCTTAAGCAAGCATAGTTGTAGATAAATACACCCTTTAAGACAAGCAAACAAAATGGATCCCGTTGAGTACAACGGATGTGATGGGTGCTAATACCTTCCCCTTGCATAACCGACTACCTTACCTTTTTCTCTTGGTCGCAAGACCATCTTATCCACTCCCTTGTGGTTTTATCGATATTTCCCCTTCCTTCGGGATAAATAAAGTTCGGTGGCGGCTCTGTGTTTTCTGCCGGTAGCTTCATCTGGCGACTCTGCTGGGGAATTTTTTTTATGAGTCTCTCCTAGTTTTGTTTATTTGTCCTTTTGGGTGTTTATTTATTTGCTTTATTTTTCTTTACTATTTTATTATTTCTTTATTTGCATATATTACATATATTGTTGCTACTCACATATTCTGGATACATTGTGATGTTGGGTTTGGTGATTGCTTTTGATAAGTCCTATACCCAGACTTGGGTTACACATAGTATTAGGATGGGGGTATAGTCATGTTAACTTTGGGGGAGTAATCCCAAAGAAGGAGGCATGAAAATCCCCCACTCAGTGGAGGTCCCCTCAAAAGTAGTGATGTTTACCGAGTGTTGTACCCCAAAATTTGCCCTCCCATATTCTCCAAGAAAATTGCCAAGCCAAGCTGCAAAATTCCCCAAGGGTTGTACAGTCAAAGATCTCCTATACAGTCAAAACTAAGGTTGGTGTTCTGATCAAAGAAATGAAGTTTTCAAAGGCCCAATCAAGTCTCATATGCCTACAAATATGGTCAAGCATCCTCATATCAAGTTTCAAGGCATTCAGCACAAAATTGCACAGTCAAAACCCTAAATTGCACTACAGTCAACTGTAGGGGCAAAATGGTCATTTGGCAGTCAAAAGTTCAAATTTTTGGTAAACATATCATTTTGAAGCCACAAACATCATTTGATCAATGCTTGATCATGATTCTCAAAATTTGGCTCAGAAATCATCAAAGATGCAAAGTTTCCTTATTTGGACAGTTGAAAAAGTCAACTGAAATTGACCAGGGCATAACTTTCACATGGATTATCAGAAAAATTCCATCCAAAGCTCATTTTGAAGATAAAGACATTTCCTACAACTCATCTTCATACTTCAAGTCCAAGAAATGCTGTCACAAAAAGTTATCAATTTCAACATTATAGGTCATTTTCAAAAGTCAACAAAAAGGGACTTTAAGTCAAAGGCCATAACTTGAGATTGGTAAATCTAAATGACATGGGACCAAAGGCATTGGTTAGAGGACTCAAAGACCTTTCCAAAATGTCCAAGAACATGAGAAAAGCTTAAAAATTGAGCAAGTTATGCCTTGTGGAAGTTGGGAAATTTTTGGATATTTTGAAAAGACAACATTGACTCAAATGACCTAAAATTGCTAATGGGCCCATTTTTCTTCCATGATTCATCATTCCAAGCATATGCACGACCACTTGGCCCAAAGGGAAGTATTTTCTCATTTTTTATTTATTTATTTGAATTTTTATTCACATTAATTCATTTAAATCAAATTAAATATGGGAAAAATACTAATCTAAGTTTTCAAATCTTTTTATACATGCTCTGCCATCAAGATTTCGTGCATAGGTCAAATAGGAAAGAATTGGATTGATTTGAGCATAATTGACACAAAATACACATGAAAAAAAGATATGGAAAATCTTAAGAAATCAAATATTCAAAATCCATGATTACAAGATATTTGATTGAGTTTTGTTAACCTAATAGCCTCCATACAAATACATGATCATAACCCTAATCATAAGACACTAAAAGCTGCGCAGAAAAGCTCTCAAAAAACTTGAAATTTTGGCCAAAAAATTCAAAACTGTAAACCCCTTTACAGGTCGATTCACAGCACAAAAACCATCCCATTAGCTTCCTCAAGTCTCCCTGAATACATTCCAGTCATTAACATCGATTCAAACCCCAAAAATTGGTAATGAGGACCTTCCCTGTACAGAGAAAAAGTCAAGATCGTATTTTTAATTCTAGGCATTCTCATGGCATTCTAATTGTGGATTTATATTCATTGTGATGTTTTAAAGCTAACCATGATGTTTAATTTGATTATTATGCTGTATATACAATTGTACCATGCGCGATTTCTAGGGTTTACAGGTTTGTAAATTTGGGGCTTTTGAAACGAAGTAAAATCAGGACTCAAGACCATGACCATTAGCATCAGTGTATCTGGACGAACAGGAATCACCTATCGCGCCCAATTTATGGACACCATAGCGCTAGTCGCTATTTTCTTGAAACTAACCTTCTGCAACGCGTGGAAAACCGTTGCATATTACTTTTGTGTTTCAGGGATGGTGAAGACGATGAAGCCGTGTCACGCGTTGATTGGCACGTTTAAAATTCGCGCGCGTTTTCCAGCATTAATCCATTTTCTTTTTATATTATTTGTTTGCTTATTATATGACAAATACGTTGACATGGCTCAGCTGGCAAGCTATCAATGCATTGACGTCCAAGACCTGGGTTCGAGTCCCAGGTCTGTATAATTTCCAATATTATTTTTCAATGTAAATTCTCATGCAGCGCCCAAAGTCAAGACTACCATAGGCCTCCAAGATCCAGCTGGCCACGCGTCCAGTATGTCAATCCAAAGGCTGAGGGTTGAAGAACACACTAAGTCCCAGTCAACGCACCACACGCTTGTACAAAAGTCAATCAGGCCTTGCAAGGTTGGGCTCAATTTATTGGATCCATACCTCACAATTGGGACTGAAACCCCCCCTGGTTTGCAATTCTCCACTTTTTCATGTTTTATTTTAATTGTTATTTTACTTTCTTTATTTGTTTTGATTTAATTAATTATTTTAACAAAATACAAAACATCATAAAAAACTCAGAAAAAGATGAAAAAACATAATGAAAATTTTATTTTAATATTTTCTTGTAAATAAATGCATGTAAAATTAATTAGTATAAATTAGGGTTAATTTTAATTCTTTTATGATAAAATCTAAAAAATGTAGAATTAGGGTTTATTCAATTTTTTTCATCCTTTCTATTATTTTTTTTTATAAAAAATTAAAATTATTTATTTATGCTTATAATTAAATTGTATGTAAAAAATTAGGTTTAATAAGTGTTTTATCCCTTCTTAATTTTCTTTTTTACCATAATATTATTTACCTTATTTATTTTCATAATTAAACTTGTAAATTAATTAGGGTTTCATTTAGGTTAAAAAAAGGTCAATATTTTCTTAATAACTTAAAAATAATTAGAATTAGGTTTAGTATTTAGTTTTAATTAATTCTTTTTCTAGTAAATTTTAAAAAACATAAAAATACCAAAAACATTTTCTTTTAATATTAATTTTAATTCCTTATTAATTTAATTTTTGCAAAAGGGTCCAACGCCCATGTTTTTAATTGTTTAAATTCGCATATTTATTTTATTTCGCTTAAATAATTATGTACCTCTCCCGAAGCCTTGTAACATTTACTTTTCGCACTTTTCAATTTCGTTATTTACTTTGCTTTCTTTACATTCTGCCAAATCGGGTCCAGTTTAATTTTGGCGATGTGGACCCGCGCCGTTTGTAATAGCTTTAGATTTACTTTCTCGCAATATTTTAAATTGTTAAACAAAGCATGCAAGAATGAATGGCCATAATAAAAACAAGCGTAGAACACTTTAACATAACAAGACAAATACAAATGAAAACGACACACAAATCGCACACACCACCCCTAGGGTACGCCTCACTGTTGCCTTGCCTCGAAAGGTGGTCGTCGAGTAGAGGATGTCTTAGTAAGTCCTCATGATACGGGAACCTGGCATGAGGGTAGCTTCTAAGGTGTCTTCCCATTGCTCTGGTGATCACCACGTCCCGAACCTCGAATTGACCCGAACACCTCCAACGGTGGTGCTACCTACCTCTCAATGGTGGGATGGCACTACTTTAAAGGACATTTACACAGACAAATTCCTTAGGGTAGGTAGACGACTCTAGATACTTGCTCTAAATTTTAAAACAAATTCAAAATCTTTTCACACCGACACTTTTCAAAAGCTTTCAAAACAATTTTTCAAACACTCTGACACAAGAGTCGATCTGAAAATTTTCAAAGAAACTTTTTTTAAAACCCACAGTTGAAAAGCAAACAAAACATTTTGAAAACACAAGTGAGCAAGTATCTAAGAGCCCATGGATAACCATGGATAGAAAGGGTGCTAACACCTTCCCTTTCTATAACCTACCTCCCGAACCGAGAGCAATCTCTATAAGGAATTTTTCTGTGCTTTTGTCCTTTCCATTTAGAGAAAATAAAAGACGGTGGCGACTCTTGCTTACCGCGACATTCGCGAACCAGCGTTAAACAGTCAGTTCCAGATCCACCGATCACAGAACTGGCGACTCTGCTGGGGACTTAAACTTAAAGTGAGGTGTACCTTAGGGCTAGTTCATAACTGTGTTTTCAATTGTATTGACTTGCCTGCTTTAAATTTGTGGGTTGCATGGGAGTTACATAGATCCTAACCCGGATCTGGGGATACCCTGTTTAGGTAGCATAAGCTGTGAGGGACCTGTCCGGCGTATACCGACATGGGTGAAGTAGTGGCTACGTTGGTGTGGCGCCTTGGTCTGTACCGATATCCCTCGTGTTGAAACGGGGAGAATATGGGTCTTCCAAGGAGTCATTAAGCACCAACAACCTTAGAACCTTAAATGACACAACTTGGCCATTAGAACAGTAGCAGTATGCTACGCCCATTGAGGCTAAACTCTCGTGATGGTTCTGGCCGCAAGAAAAGATTGCGATGCTGGAGTTATGACCGATTGAGGGTAGTCAATGATATTGGGATCCTCTAAGAACCCGGTTACTTTGATAGGACAGGTATGAACCAACAAACTGAAAGAGGGTAATACCCAGACCTCATGCTGGCCTAAACTCTAAGGGTTCTTTTGTGTGACTTGTGTGCCTTCCTACTTGAACTACTTGCATGCTTATTATCTGACCCTTGAATTTCTCGCAGGTTTTGTCTATAGTCCTTAATTGGGACTCATAACAAAGTTTACTGAATTTCTTGCAGGTTTTGTTTGTAGTCCTTAATTAGGACTCATAACAAAGTTTACTGAATTTCTTGCAGGTTTTGTTTGTAGTCCTTAATTAGGACTCATAACAAGGTTTACCGAGTTTCTTGCAGGTTTTGTTTGTAGTCCTTAATTAGGACTCATAACAAGGTCTACTGAGTTTCTTGCAGGTTTCGTTTATAGTCCTTAATTAGGACTCATAACAGGGTATCCTAAGCTTCTTGCAGGTTTTAGTTTGTAGTCCTTAATTGGGACTCATAACAGGGTTTACCTACATCACCCCATGCATAGCATGACATCATATCATTGCATACATCCTAACCCATTTCAAGGATCTCCAGGGCTTGTGATGCAGGTCATGATGAATCAAACATCTAGCAAGGGGCAAAGAGGATTTATTTTCCTCTAGCCAAAGTTGTCAGGGGCTATGACCCACTGGATATGGTGAGCCTTTGACCCTTGAAGAAGGGCTCTCTACAACAGGAAGTTCCTTCAATCAAGTTGCCCGTTTCCAACTCTAACAAGTTTCTCTGTTTACCCTGCGAGGTCCTTAAAATCATTGCATGCATGTCATACATCTCATTGCATTGCAGGTGTCCCTTTGACAGGTTGCTTACCCTTCTTCGCTGTTTATTTCAGCCGATCGTCATGAATCCTGAATCTTCAACCGAACACACTATCAAGGCCCTCCAGGCTCAGAACGCCCAGTTCCAAGGGCTGATTATGAATTTGACCCAGGGGCAACAAGATCTGAAGGCTTTGCTCTTGAAGAAAGAAAAGAAGAAGAAGAGGACTGTTTTGTTCAGCCCTAGACGCAGATCTAGGAATACCCTGCAGGATCAAACTGAGAGGACAACTCCATCTGTGGGGAAAAGTAGTCATCAAGAGGAAAGGATTCCCAGCCCAGTGGTCTCTGACAATGAGACAGATTTCAACGACGAACAATACCCTCATGTCGAAGACAAGTACAAACAGTTGGAGGATAGGCTGAATGCTATGGAGATCCAACAGGTACCTGGGCTGGATTTTGGAGATATGGGTTTATAAACTGGTGTGATTATTCCTCGGAAGTTCAAAGCACCATCCTTTACCAAGTATGACGGGGCGTCTTGTCCCAAGTTACATCTCAGGTCCTATGTTCGGAAGATTCAACCATATACGGTGGACAAGAATTTGTGGATCCACTTCTTTCAGGAGAGTCTTTCAGGGACTCATCTCGAATGGTTCTATCAGCTAGATGGGACCAAGGTTCGTAACTGGGAGGAGTTGGCTACTGCTTTCTACAAGCAGTATCAATATAATGCCGACCTTGCTCCTACGCGTACCCAACTCCAGGGTATGTCGTTAGGATCAAGTGAAGGTTTTAAAGAATATGCGCAGAAATGGAGGGATCTTGCTTGAAGGGTACAACCACCTCTGTCTGATCGGGAACTTGTCGATATGTTCTTGGGGACCCTGTCTGGTCCGTTCTACAACCACCTAATTGGGAATTCGTCTGCTGGATTCACAGATCTTATCTTGACTGGAGAGCGAATAGAAGCTGGCATCCGGTCTGGGAAAATTCAAGAGGCTGCACCTTCTGATAAAAAGCCTCATCATGGAAAGAAAGAATCCAATGCTGTGCACGGTAAAAAGAGCCGTCATGAGGTAGGGGCAATCCAGATCTCCAATCCCGGACCTGCTCAACAAGGACAGGGGCAGCAGCGAAAGGAGAAGCGACAGTACACCAAAATCAACATGTCGCTGGATCAAGCACTGCAACAAATGTTGAAGGCAGGGCTGATCACCTTAAGGGCTCCTCTCCGGAATCCGAACACTTCTGCTCCCAACTATCATCCCAATGATAGGTGCACATATCATTCTGATAGCCCGGGGCATACAACGGACAACTGCTGGCCTCTCAAGAACAAGATTCAAGACATGATCGACGCCGGGGAGATTCAGTTTGAAGTGCCTGAGACTCCGAACATAATCACTGCTCCGTTGCCCAATCATTGAAACCTTTTGTTTATTTGAATTTTTGAGTTGTATTTTTCTTTGCTTATACAAACAATTAGTGTCATAGCAAACTCTTTTATTCTATCAATGCATCGCATATGTCTGTTTTGGGAATTAATACAATTGTTTTCATTATGTTCAAATTTCTTTTCATATTTTTTCTGATGTCAACTCTGGATCTAAAATTCTAAGCCTCTTGAGGGAGGATGACGAAAACGATACCATAATCTACAGTATGCTTTTGAACAAACCCCGCTGATGAGGTACAGGCATTGTTTCAATCCCTAAACACTGGAGTTATAAGGATGATAATCCCTCGTCAACCCATCAGAGCCAAAGAAGTAGGAGTTTTTATTTTCGAAAATCAAAACCCTTAATCATAACCTGGGGCAGGGTAGTTCTCTCAGTTGATCCAAGTGCACAATGAATGGCACCAAATGAGTTTTTCAAAAACAAAAGACAGTGATGGTTCCGAACAATCATAAGGACAGGCAGTCATTATCTCTTAAAAATAAAAGCCCATTAAGTCAAAACCCATGAAAGAGAATTACAAAACTGGGGCATCCCGCTGACTGTAATTCCAAAAAAGGAAACAGTTCAGGCAAAAAAGAAAGGGATAACAAAAAAAAAATCAGACAAGAAAGAGGTCTCACAAACCCTCAACCAAAGCAAAAAATGACTGTCTATTCAAAAGAAATCATCAACATCTGAACCATTATTGGAACATCAAAGCAAAGACTCAAGCAAGGTCTAACGCACGATCAACTGAGTTTAGGTTTGAAGAACATCACGAAGAGCGGGTGGGTACAAATAATTTGAGCCTTTATCCTTTGTTTCTTAAACCGTGAACCAGGCCACGTTATAACCCTTAAAAGTCCTAGCTGAAGCATGGGTTAGTTCGAAAGCATACTGTACGAAAGGTATCCCGACTCCTTAAGGCCTACGGTAAATATGGAGTTGACATCACGTTTTACAAACATTCATTTGTTTTATGAAAAGAATGCATTTTCAAAATCTTCAAGACAGACATAAGCCTCGCATTTTTAACATAACTTTGTTTGCATATGACTTTTTGTTTGAACAGCATAGAAATTCGCACGACGAAAGCCTAATGAACAGAAGCACTTCCAATTAAGGGGCATGGCATGACCATTGTCTATTATCTGGGGCAATTCAGTCAAGATTCGGAGAATCTTTCAAAATGCCAAGACAGCCAGGGGCAAATCTCTGCCTGAGTCACTTAGGGCACTCCAACAACGAATCTTGCCTGATCAAACATCTTCTGGTGGCGTGGCAAAATACTTCCAACAGGGGCAACTCCCCATATTCCCTGAACGTGGACATAGTCGAAAAGATACTACGCATAAAAAAGACCCGCTAGGCTGACATGCCTAGGCAAAAATTAGGGCTTCCCGGCGAACCAAAAGGGTTCGGGCAAAATGAAGGGATGAAAGGAAAAAAATCTGTACACCCGGCAAGTCGAAAACCTGAAAAGGCGGCTTGGGCAAAAATGGGTATCCCGGTGGACTGAAAACCCGAAAGGGCGGTCCAGGCAAAAGTTAGGGATCAAAGCGTACGACTATGTCCTGTCATCTTGTCACCTGCCTACCTGAAGAAGGTTTGACCCTCAACCATTATCAGCATCCCACAGGTGTCTCCCCCATAGAAACAGGGGCAATAATGGGTGGTCTAAGCAATCTGATTGTTCTGTCCTCCAAGGTATCAAGGTAGGTTCCGCTGAAGAACATAACCAATACAGTTCAATACTTCCCCAGGAGAGCCTAATCTAGTTTCCCCAAGAAAGTTGGAATTCATCTCTCCAAGCAGTAAGCTTATCCCCAGTAGATTCTGGAAGCTTATCCTCGCAGAGCACGAGCGCGTCCCTCGGCTTTATTCAAAGAGTTATTTCCCTACTAGGATATAACTGGATTATCCTCAGTCAAAAGCCACGGAAAGATCGTCCTCGATGAAGTCCTCTTATCCCCAGCGAAGTCTATTAACACTTCCAACACAACAATGGTATCTCCAGTGAAGTTACCATCAACATTTCAGCAAAGTACCCCTCTTCCCACAGAGTATTGCTCCCCAGCAAGATCGTTAGAGTACTTTTCTCCCCGCAGAGTAATCCATTCGCCAAGTTCATTCCCCAACGGAGTTATCTTCTCCTACCGGTATTCTTGCAACAATCATCCCCAGCAGAGGCAAAAACCTATTCTTCAACATCAGCCCAGGAGTGACTTCCCGGCACCCGTCAAGGATTTATTTTCTTAGACAAATATACATTCATAAACATCACATCTTCATACATTATAGTATGCATATGCATCTTACTACACGAATCTCATCAATTTTGAAGACATACAGTTCATGCATCATGATTTTGCATACAATTATGTTTTGCCTTTTCAGGAAAAAGATCAATACAAAAATGATTACTGTCAACTATCGCAATTCTTTCTAGATATAGTTTCAGATATGACCCAGACATGGCGACGTTCTGATGTTGCTTCCAGATTTCTTTCTAGATATAGTTTCAGATATGACCCAGATATGGTGACGTTCTGATGCTGCTTCCAGATTTCCTTCTAGATATAGCTTCAGATATGACCCAGAGATGGTGACGTTCTGATGCTGCTTCCAGATATCCTTCTAGATATAGTTTCAGATATGACCCAGAGATGGTGACATTCTGATGCTGCTTCCAGATATCCTTCTAGATATAGTTTCAGATGTAAACCAGATATGGTGACGTTCTGATACTGCTTCCAGATATCCTTCCAGATATAGTTTCAGATATGACCCAGAGATGGTGACGTTCTGATACTGCTTCCAGATATCCTTCTAGATATAGTTTCAGATATGACCCAGAGATGGTGACGTTCTGATGCTGCTTCCAGATATCCTTCTAGATATAGTTTCAGATATGACCCAGATATGGTGACGTTCTGATACTGCTTCCCGATTTCCTTCCAGATATAGTTTCAGATATGACCCAGATATGGTGACGTTCTGATGCTGCTTCCAGATCTCCTTCCAGACATAGTCCAGATGTAAACCAGATATGGCGACGTTCTGACACTTATTCCAGTTGAAGATATTTCAAGACCTTGTCCGGTTCAGTTAAATCGACCCTAAGATTTTCCTGATGCTTATCCAGTCAAAGGCCTTCTCTAGTCCAGCTAAATTGACTCCCAACAGATTTTTCTGATGAAGACTCAGTAGAAGTTATCCCAGATGGTTCCCTCTCCGACGGTGAGTGAGGCGATCATTCCTTTTCAAACGGTTCCCTCTCCGACGGTGAGTGAGGTATAATTCCTTTTCAGATGTTTCCCTCTCCGACGGTGAGTGTGAGGTGATAGTCTCCTATGGTCCCCTCTCCAACGACGAGTGAGGTGGTAAGTCCTTTTTCAGATGTTTCCCTCTCCGACGGTGAGTGTGAGGTGATAGTCTCTTATGGTTCCCTCTCCAATGGCGAGTGAGGTTATAATTCCTTTTCAGATGTTTCCCTCTCCGACGGTGAGTGTGAGGTGATAGTCTCCTATGGTCCCCTCTCCAACAGCGAGTGAGGTGGTAAGTCCTTTTTCAGATGTTTCCCTCTCCGACGGTGAGTGTGAGGTGATAGTCTCTTATGGTTCCCTCTCCAACGGCGAGTGAGGTGGTAATTCCTTCTTCAGATGTTTCCCTCTCCGACGGTGAGTGTGAGGTGATAGTCTCCTATGGTCCCCTCTCCAACGGCGAGTGAGGTGGTAAGTCCTTTTTCAGATGTTTCCCTCTCCGACGGTGAGTGTGAGGTGATAGTCTCTTATGGTTCCCTCTCCAACGGCGAGTGAGGTGGTAATTCCTTCTTCAGATGTTTCCCTCTCCGACGGTGAGTGTGAGGTGATAGTCTCTTATGGTCCCCTCTCCAACGGTGAGTGAGGTGGTAATTCCTTTTTCAGATGTTTCCCTCTCCGACGGTGAGTGTGAGGTGATAGTCTCCTATGGTTCCCTCTCCGACGGTGAGTGAGGTGACAATTCCTTTTCCTATGATTCCCTTTCCGACGGCGAGTGAGGTGATTCCCTTTCAGATTATAATGGCCTATGGTTCTCGTTCTGATCCTGCGAAGATGGTATTTCCCACCAAGATTTTCTCAACGAGCGTTGTTGAAGTTAAAATCACCCAAGGTTCTCTTACCATTCATGCTAAGACAGTAACCATCCCTGGTTCATTCATCATCGTTTGAAGCTCCAGACTCAGCTCCTGTAACCAGTCAGGACATATCTATGCCAAGCATCTGAAAATCAGCTCCTGCAACGTGTCAGGTACTCATTTTTCTTTTGCAGGTATGCAGGTTCTCGCTAAGGAATCTCTTACGCGATCAACATCCAGATGGCATCTATAAGCCCATCATCCTATCCAGCAACCTCCCAATGGCATCTATAAGCCCATTCCACCATCACTGCTACTATGTGAGCGCAAATTTCTGGGCACTCTAGTGTCCAATCATCTTCTACCCTCGGATTACGAAAGGCACGTCAGCCAATCTGCATCCTCAGGTCTAAGAAGATTGAACAGGGGCAACTGTTGTACCCCAAAATTTTCCCTCCCATATTCTCCAAGAAAATTGCCAAGCCAAGCTGCAAAATTCCCCAAGGGTTGTACAGTCAAAGATCTCCTATACAGTCAAAACTAGGGTTGGTGTTCTGATCAAAGAAATGAAGTTTTCAAAGGCCCAATCAAGTCTCATATGCCTACAAATATGGTCAAGCATCCTCATATCAAGTTTCAAGGCATTCAGCACAAAATTGCACAGTCAAAACCCTAAATTGCACTACAGTCAACTGTAGGGGCAAAATGGTCATTTGGCAGTCAAAAGTTCAAATTTTTGGTCAACATATCATTTTGAAGCCACAAACATCATTTGATCAATGCTTGATCATGATTCTCAAAATTTGGCTCAGAAATCATCAAAGATGCAAAGTTTCCTTATTTGGACATCTGAAAAAGTCAACTGAAATTGACCAGGGCATAACTTTCACATGGATTATCAGAAAAATTCCATCCAAAGCTCATTTTGAAGAGAAAGACATTTCCTACAACTCATCTTCATACTTCAAGTCCAAGAAATGCTCTCACAAAAAGTTATCAATTTCAACATTATAGGTCATTTTCAAAAGTCAACAAAAAGGGACTTTAAGTCAAAGGCCATAACTTGAGATTGGTAAATCAAAATGACATGGGACCAAAGGCATTGGTTAGAGGACTCAAAGACCTTTCCAAAATGTCCAAGAACATGAGAAAAGCTTAAAAATTGAGCAAGTTATGCCTTGTGGAAGTTGGGAAATATTTGGATATTTTGAAAAGACAACATTGACTCAAATGACCTAAAATTGCTAATGGGCCCATTTTTATTCAATGATTCATCATTCCAAGCATATGCACGACCACTTGGCCCAAAGGGAAGTATTTGCTCATTTTTTATTTATTTATTTGAATTTTTATTCACATTAATTCATTTAAATCAAATTAAATATGGGAAAAATACTAATCTAAGTTTTCAAATCTTTTTATACATGCTTTGCCATCAAGATTTCGTGCATAGGTCAAATAGGAAAGAATTGGATTGATTTGAGCATAATTGACACAAAATACACATGAAAAAAAGATATGGAAAATCTTAAGAAATCAAATATTCAAAATCCATGATTACAAGAGATTTGAATGAGTTTTGTTAACCTAATAGCCTCCATACAAATACATGATCATAACCCTAATCATAAGACACTAAAAGCTGCGCAGAAAAGCTCTCAAAAAACTTGAAATTTTGGCCAAAAAATTCAAAACTGTAAACCCCTTTACAGGTCGATTCACAGCACAAAAACCATCCCATTAGCTTCCTCAAGTCTCCCTGAATACATTCCAGTCATTAACATCGATTCAAACCCCAAAAATTGGTAATGAGGACCTTCCCTGTACAGAGAAAAAGTCAAGATCGTATTTTTAATTTTAGGCATTCTCATGGCATTCTAATTGTGGATTTATATTTATTGTGATGTTTTAAAGCTAACCATGATGTTTAATTTGATTATTATGTTGTATATACAATTGTACCATGCGCGATTTCTAGGGTTTACAGGTTTGTAAATTTGGGGCTTTTGAAACGAAGTAAAATCAGGACTCAAGACCATGACCATTAGCATCAGTGTATCTGGACGAACAGGAATCACCTATCGCGCCCAATTTATGGACACCATAGCGCTAGTCGCTATTTTCTTGAAACTAACCTTCTGCAACGCGTGGAAAACCGTTGCATATTACTTTTGTGTTTCAGGGATGGTGAAGACGATGAAGCCGTGTCACGCGTTGATTGGCACGTTTAAAATTCGCGCGCGTTTTCCAGCATTAATCCACTTTCTTTTTATATTATTTGTTTGCTTATTATATGACAAATACGTTGACATGGCTCAGCTGGCAAGCTATCAATGCATTGACGTCCAAGACCTGGGTTCGAGTCCCAGGTCTGTATAATTTCCAATATTATTTTTCAATGTAAATTCTCATGCAGCGCCCAAAGTCAAGACTACCATAGGCCTCCAAGATCCAGCTGGCCACGCGTCCAGTATGTCAATCCAAAGGCTGAGGGTTGAAGAACACACTAAGTCCCAGTCAACGCACCACACGCTTGTACAAAAGTCAATCAGGCCTTGCAAGGTTGGGCTCAATTTACTGGATCCATACCTCACAATTGGGACTGAAACCCCCCCTGGTTTGTAATTCTCCACTTTTTCATGTTTTATTTTAATTGTTATTTTACTTTCTTTATTTGTTTTGATTTAATTAATTATTTTAACAAAATACAAAACATCATAAAAAACTCAGAAAAAGATGAAAAAACATAATGAAAATTTTATTTTAATATTTTCTTGTAAATAAATGCATGTAAAATTAATTAGTATAAATTAGGGTTAATTTTAATTCTTTTATGATAAAATCTAAAAAATGTAGAATTAGGGTTTATTCAATTTTTTTCATCCTTTCTATTATTTTTTTTTATAAAAAATTAAAATTATTTATTTATGCTTATAATTAAATTGTATGTAAAAAATTAGGTTTAATAAGTGTTTTATCCCTTCTTAATTTTCTTTTTTACCATAATATTATTTACCTTATTTATTTTCATAATTAAACTTGTAAATTAATTAGGGTTTCATTTAGGTTAAAAAAAGGTCAATATTTTCTTAATAACTTAAAAATAATTAGAATTAGGTTTAGTATTTAGTTTTAATTAATTCTTTTTCTAGTAAATCTTAAAAAACATAAAAATACCAAAAACATTTTCTTTTAATATTAATTTTAATTCCTTATTAATTTAATTTTTGCAAAAGGGTCCAACGCCCATGTTTTTAATTGTTTAAATTCGCATATTTATTTTATTTCGCTTAAATAATTATGTACCTCTCCCGAAGCCTTGTAACATTTACTTTTCGCACTTTTCAATTTCGTTATTTACTTTGCTTTCTTTACTTTCTGCCAAATCGGGTCCAGTTTAATTTTGGCGATGTGGACCCGCGCCGTTTGTAATAGCTTTAGATTTACTTTCTCGCAATATTTTAAACTGTTAAACAAAGCATGCAAGAATGAATGGCCATAATAAAAACAAGCGTAGAACACTTTAACATAACAAGACAAATACAAATGAAAACGACACACAAATCGCACACACCACCCCTAGGGTACGCCTCACTGTTGCCTTGCCTCGAAAGGTGGTCGTCGAGTAGAGGATGTCTTAGTAAGTCCTCATGATACGGGAACCTGGCATGAGGGTAGCTTCTAAGGTGTCTTCCCATTGCTCTGGTGATCACCACGTCCCGAACCTCGAATTGACCCGAACACCTCCAACGGTGGTGCTACCTACCTCTCAATGGTGGGATGGCACTACTTTAAAGGACATTTACACAGACAAACTCCTTAGGGTAGGTAGACGACTCTAGATACTTGCTCTAAATTTTAAAACAAATTCAAAATCTTTTCACACCGACACTTTTCAAAAGCTTTCAAAACAATTTTTCAAACACTCTGACACAAGAGTCGATCTGAAAATTTTCAAAGAAACTTTTTTTAAAACCCACAGTTGAAAAGCAAACAAAACATTTTGAAAACACAAGTGAGCAAGTATCTAAGAGCCCATGGATAACCATGGATAGAAAGGGTGCTAACACCTTCCCTTTCTATAACCTACCTCCCGAACCGAGAGCAATCTCTATAAGGAATTTTTCTGTGCTTTTGTCCTTTCCATTTGGAGAAAATAAAAGACGGTGGCGACTCTTGCTTACCGCGACATTTCGCGAACCAACGTTAAACAGTCAGTTCCAGATCCACCGATCACACCGAGTAATCGGGAAGACGTCGTTGCTTTCAACCCGGAAACTCGAGAAGCTGAGGGCCGTAGAACCATTAACCCATCTTGGCCTTTTAGGTGCAGTGCGAAGACTATAACAGAGTAATCTGGAAGTAGTTGTCACGCGATATTGCACTCGAACGAGTTTTTCCTGCGAATATTACTGATTACCAAGTAATTGGGACGTCGGTAATATCCAAAGGAAGAGCGTAGACTTCGAGAACTCTTTAGAACCTTGTTCGGCAGGTGATAAACCCCTAGTACATACCTCATGGGTGGTTACTTTGACTCCATGCCTGTGACGTCGAACTTTTGATCTTGTTACTTTCAGCCTGTGCAACAGACTACGCAATGATTATCCAGAATATGTGGAGCTGAGGCTTCATGCCATAGCATACCATGACATCATATCATCATGTATATATATATCTCATATCTAGGGAAATCCAAAGACAAGTCTCGTTGACGTAGATTTTTAAAAGGGGGGAAAGTTTTAAAAAGATAGACGAGTCTTTGAGTTTCCTTAGAAATGAAGATAAAGCATTCATTCATACTATCATGCATTCATTTTTCACAACAAAAACTCATTGGGGTCCCTTTTCAAGACTACAGTAAACAGCAAAGACGACTTCCCCACATCCTTATCGTACCAGAGGCAACCAGCAAAGGCTAATGGATCTTTTTTAAGAGAACTAGAATGCACTCCGCCGAGATATGGACACCATGGGTACTCGGATGGATCAGCTTATGGAAACCCTTCATGTTGTGATCAAGGGTCAAGAAGAACTACATCAAAGTGTTGCCAAGCTTACTCCTACTGCTCCCTCCACTTCTGCTAATGGGAGGAATGACAATGCAAATGTTGAGACTCCTATCGGAGTTCCTAGGAATGATGTCGACGATCATCATGATGTTATTGATCTTGATGAACCCCAAGTGAACCTTGCTGCCGGAGTTGCTGAAACTGCAAAAATGTATCATTCTCTCGAAGAGCGTCTTAGAGCCATGGAGGCTATCAAGGCTTCTAGATTTAATACTGCTGCAATGTGCCTCGTGCCTGGGGTAGTTATTCCTCCCAAGTTCAAAGTCCCGGATTTTGACAAATACAAAGGCACTTCTTGCCCAGAGACTCATCTCCGTTCCTACTATCGCAAAATGGCTGCCTATGATGAAAATGAATCGTTACTCATGCACTTCTTTCAAGATAGCTTGACTGGGGCACCATTGGATTGGTATATGCAATTGGAAAGATCCCATTAGGGAGAAATTGTTGACGCTTTTTTGAAACATTACCATTACAATACTGCCATGGCTCCTAGCCATACTCAGCTCTAAGGGATGGTACAAAAATCTGAAGAGTCTTTCAAAGAGTACGCTCAGAGGTGGCGTGAACTGGCTGCAAGGGTCCAACCTCCTCTCTTGGATCGCGAATTGATTGATCTGTTTATGGGTACTCTACGAGGTCCTTATCTCCAACATATGCTCAGTAGTACTTCTACTTCTTTCTTTGATATGGTCAATATTGGTGAACGCGTTGAGACGTGCATTAAGGCTGGAACGATCCAAGGTGTTCCTAACAATGCTAACAATAATGCAGGCATTAGTAGAAAGCTGTTTTCTGGTTTTGTCAAGAAGAAAGAGGTAGAGACTAGTGCCATCACCATCAACCAAGGAAGAGCTCCCGCATTTCCTCAAGTCCGATTCCCTTATTTTCCTACACCTGCTGCTGTTCCCAACCAATTTGTTCCTCAAGTATATGCTGCTACAACTCCAACACCCTAGATGGCCCAACAACGGCCTTTCGCTCCGCAACCACATTATGCTCCACAACAACAGTTTGCACCTCCTCCAACTTATCAACAACAGAATCAACAACCTCAAGGTCCTAGAGCTCCTCAAAGATAAAGAGCCCCTGAAAGAATATTTGATCTCATTCCTATGTCCTACGCTCACCTTCTCCCACAGTTACTTGCTAGTCAATTGTTTCAATTGCGCGAACTCGGTCCACCGCAAAATCCTCTCCCTAGGGGGTATGACATTAATGCTTATTGTGAATTTCATTCTGGTGCCCCAGGCCATACAATTGAAAATTGTAGAGCATTCAAATGCAAAGTTCAAGACCTCATCAATGCAAAGGCCATCAACTTCAACCCTGTTGGTCCAAATATTCAGAATAATCCCATGCCTCCTCATCAAGGGAGAACAATCAATGCTATTGAAGAAGTTAATGAACGGGTTTTGGTATCCAAGGTTGACGAAATTAAGATATCTTTGGAAACTGTCAGAGAACATTTGTTGAAGCACGAGGTGCTATAAGAACTCCATGACTTCTACTTAATATGTTCCTCCAAACCTGAAGAGTGTACCGATTTGAAGACGGCTATCCAGCAATTGATCGATGAAGGTGTCCTACAGATAGAGAAAATATTCTGAGAAAAAGAGATTGATGTCCTGGAAATCCCGTACTATCCGAGAAGCTTTTCAGCAACCCCTAGTATTCCATTAATGATTCAGGTTCCTACTACCCATGCAGTGATTCAAGCTCCTATTACTCCTATAAGCAACGACTCGAAGGCAGTTCCACGGGAGTATAATGTGGTCTATATTCATGGAAAGAAGTATGAGTGTCCTCTAGTTATTGACAAGAATGTTACCAATATTGCAGGAACCAGTAACATGACTCGCAGTGGTCATATCTTTTCTCCTCCACCACCGCCTCCTAAGGAAACTAACAGTGAAGCTCTAGCTAAGGTCAGGGGAAATCAAGTGATGGATAATCAACCCGAACCTTCTGTAGGACAAGAAGCGGAGCAACTTTTGAGAATTCTCAAGCGGAGTGATTACAAAGTAGTGGATCAACTCAACCAGACACCATCCAAGATTTACATCTTGTCACTCCTTTTGTGTTCAGAGACCCACCGCAACGCGTTGTTGAAGACTTTATGTTCCGCTAATGTTACCCAAGACATCTCTGTGGCCCAATTTGAAGGAATCGTCACCAATATTGCCGTGGGAAATTGGTTGGGTTTCTGTGATGATGAACTCCCAGTTGAAGGCAGAGCCCACAACAAAGCGCTGCATATTTCTATGAAGTTTTTGGACACTGTTTTATCTCGAGTTTTGGTGGATACGAGTTCTTCACTCAATGTGATGCCTAAGGCTACTTTGTTTAGGCTGAATATGGATAGAGTAATGATGAGGCCCTCCACTCTAAATGTTCTAGCGTTTGATGGTTCGAGAAGATCCGTGGATGGAGAAGTGGACTTACCTGTCAAGATTGATCCCCACACTTTCTATTTGTCATTCTATATTATGGACATCCGTCCATCCTATACTTGCCTTTTGGATCGTCCATGGATCCATGTAACAGGAGCTGTGACATCCACTCTTCGTCAACGCCTGAAGTTCATTGTGAATGACCAAGTTGTCGTTGTTTGCAGGGAAGAAGACATAGTGATTAATAATCTGACTACCTACCGATATGTGGAAATGGAAGGCGAGGTGCAGGAGTTGCCCTTTCAAGCTCTGGAGATTGTCACTGTTGACAAATTCCCCGTCATGGAATGTAAGAAGTCTGAGATACCCCTGGCCTCTTTGAAGGATGCCAAAGCCCTCATAGAAGCTAGACCTCCCCATGACAGTTGGGGAAAATTGATTGAAGTACCAGAGAAGAAAGATCGTTTTGGTCTTGGGTATCAGCCATCATCCTCCTTGGAAGCTGGTTGGGTTCCTCTCAAAGGACAGCAGGTTCCCCCAATTTCTGAAGTGTTTGTCAGTGCTGGTGTAGGCAAAGAAGGACAAGTGCTCTCCACAGATGTTGAAGGTGACGATGAAGATGTTTCAAGATTTATCTATCAAGTTGCGCCGGACCAGGAGCTCAGCAATTAGACTGCCGTGGACATACCTGAAGTTTTATTCCTTGATGTGTAATTTTCTATTTCCATTTAGGTCATATGTCCTGCCCAAGGCATACTGACAGCTTGTAGAAGGGACCCTTATGTTTCAATCTCCGTTTAACATTGAATAAAAAAATCTCACTTTCGCATACAATTTTGTTCCCTGTCTTTTCTTTTAATTTTACTTTTTCAAAATAAAAATGGCAAAACTTTTCTTTTCATATTCTAAATATTCTTTTGCACTTTCTAAAAATAAAACATAAAATCATCGATCATACAGATCCGTCTCGAACTCTGTTGGAAATGATAGTGCTATGACACCTTATATCCTTGAGAATTCAGTTGATCACGCTAACAAAGATAATGAGGAAGATTGTGAAGTCCTTGAAGAACTAGCCAGGCTCTTGAGACAGGAAGAGAAGGTCATCCAGCCATATCAAGAAGAAACATAAGTCGTCAATCTCGTTACTGAAGAGGTAAAGAGAGAAGTCAAAATAGGTGCCGCCTTGCAAAGCGAAAAGAAGGGGTTGATTGAGTTGCTTCGAGAGTATGCTGACATCTTCGCCTGGTCGTATGAAGACATACCCGGTCTAGACGCTGATATAGTGATGCATAGATTGCCACTCTATCCAGAATGTCCTCCTGTAAAGCAGAAGCCAAGAAGGACCAGACCCAACATGGCTTTGAAGATTAAAGAAGAAGTTCAAAAACAGCTTGAAGCAGGTTTCCTATCTGTGATAAATTATCCGCCTTGGATTGCTAACATTGTGCCCATACCTAAGAAGGATGGTAAGGTACACATGTGTGTTGACTATCGAGACTTGAATAGAGTGAGCCCAAAGGATGATTTCCCGTTGCCTCATATTGATGTATTAGTTGATAATACTGCTCAGTCTTCAGTGTTTTCCTTTATGGATGGGTTCTCTGGCTACAATCAGATAAAGATGGCTCCGGAAGACATGGATAAAACAGATTTCACAACTCCTTGGGGTACCTTTTGCTATAGAGTCATGCCTTTTGGTCTTAAAAACGCTGGTGTGACATATCTGCGAGCTATGGTGACTCTTTTTCACGACATGATTCACAAAGAGGTCGAGGTGTATGTGGACGACATGATTGAGAAATCACATACTGAGAAAGAACATTTGGTCCATTTGTAGAAGTTGTTTGATCGTTTATGAAAGTTCAGGTTAAGGCTTAATCCCAACAAATGTACCTTTGGGGTTCGATCGGGCAAGTTACTTGGTTTTATCGTGAGTCAACGAGGAATTGAAGTAGATCCATACAAAGTAAAATCAATACAGGATATGCCGGCACCGAAAAATGAAAAGGAAGTACGAGGTTTCCTTGGAAGGTTGAATTACATATCCAGGTTCATTTCTCATCTTACTACTACCTGTGAACCCATCTTTAAATTGTTACGCAAGAATCAAGATGTTCGTTGGGATGAAAGTTGTCAAGAAGCTTTCGAGAAGATTAAGCAGTATCTTTAAGAACCACCAATACTTATACCACCAGTTCCAGGGAGACCCCTCATGATGTATTTAACTGTGCTTGAAGGATCTATGGGTTGTGTGCTCGGACAACATGATGATACTGGACGAAAAGAACACGCTATTTGTTACCTGAGTAAGAAGTTAATTGATTGTGAATCAAGGTATTCCTTACTTGAGAAGACTTGCTGCACTCTTACGTGGGCAGCTCGACGTTTGAGGCAGTATATGTTGACACATTCTACACTTTTGATATCTAAGATGGATCCGATAAAGTACATCTTCAAGAAACTAGCACTTACAGGCAGATTGGCTCGGTGGCAAATGCTTTTGTCTGAGTATGACATCCAGTATGTCACACAAAAGGCTATCAAAGGTAGCATTCTTGCAGATCATCTCGCTTACCAACCATTGGAAGAATATCATCCCATGAAGTTCGATTTTCCAGACGAGGATATTATGAAACTTGATGATAATGAAGGACATGAACCAGGGGAGTGATGGACTCTCACGTTCGATGGTGCGTCAAATGATATGGATCACGTCATTGGGGCAGTTCTGACCTCTCCACGCAACACTCACATACCTTTCACTGCCATATTATGTTTTGATTACACGAATAATGTCGCTGAATACGAAGCTTGTGTGATGGGCCTTGAAGCAGCCATTGATTTGAAGATCAAGATTCTTGAAGTTTATGGGGACTCTGCCTTAGTAATACATCAAGTGCGGGGTGATTGGGATACACGACACCCTAATTTAGTTCCATACCGGGATTACATATTAGAGTTGTTTCCCGCTTTCGATGAGGTCACCTTTGAGCACATTCCTAGAGAAGCAAATCAACTGGCAGACACTCTAGCCACTTTAGCAGCAATGTTCAAAGTTAGTTACCCGAATCATGCCCCCAATATAAGGATTTGTCGTTACAAGGAGCCATCACACATTTTCCCTGCTCATTGTCTCACAACTGAAGATGTATCAGGTGAGAGGCCGTGGTACTTCGACATCAAAAGATATCTTGAGAAGCAAGAGTACCCCGAAGGTGCTACACTTTATGATAAGCAAACACTTAGAAGGTTGGCGTCTAAGTTTTTACTGTCAGGAGACGTTCTGTACAAGAGAAACTATGATTCGATTTTGCTCAAATGCATGGATAGACACGAAGCAGAATCCATTATACGAGAAATACATGAGGGCTCTTTTGGGACTCATGCCAGTGGGCATTCCATGGCCAAGAAAATCCTACGAGCAGGTTATTTCTGGATGATGATGGAAAGCAACTGTTGTGTATATGCCAAAATGTGCCACAAATGTCAAGTTTACGCAGACAGGATACATGTTCCTCCCACCCCTTTGAATGTGATGACTTCACCATGGCCCTTTGCAATGTGGGGCATCGATATGATTGGACGCATCAAGCCGAGTGCTTCAAATGGACATAGGTTTATCCTTGTTGCTATTAATTACTTCACTAAGTGGGTGGAAGCGGCTTCGTACAAGAATGTGACCAAGCAAGTTGTCATTCGTTTCATCAAAAGAGAGATCATTTGTCGTTATGGAACTCCTAACAAGATCATCACTGATAATGGGTCAAATCTCAATAACAAGATGATGAAGGAAATGTGTGAAGAGTTCAAGATCGAGCACCATAATTCATCACCTTATCGACCGAAGATGAATGGGGCAGTCGAAGCCGCTAACAAGAAAATAAAGAAGATCATTCATAAAATGGTGAGAACGTACAAAGATTGGCATGAGATGTTGCCTTTTGCCCTGCATGGCTATCGAACTTCGGTGCGTACTTCCACTGGGGCAACTCCGTTTTCACTAGTCTATGGTATGGATGCGGTACTCCCGGTCGAAATGGAGATTCCTTCCTTAAGGGTTCTGATGGATACTAAGCTTGATGAAGCTGAATGGATTCAAACGAGACTCGACCAACTCAATCTCATCAAATAAAAGCGCCTGACATCCATTTGTCATGGTCAGTTATATCAACAACGTCTCAAGAGAGCATATGACAAGAAGATTCGGCCACGAGAGTTCCACACAGGTGACCTGGTCTTAAGGAAAATTCTCCCAATCCACACTGATCTAAGAGGCAAGTGGACTCCCAATTATGAGGGACCGTACATCGTGAAGATATATTTCTCAGGAGGTGCTCTAATCCTGACAAACATGGA
Source organism: Vicia faba (assembly GCA_948472305.1). Taxonomy (NCBI): domain Eukaryota; kingdom Viridiplantae; phylum Streptophyta; class Magnoliopsida; order Fabales; family Fabaceae; genus Vicia; species Vicia faba. Next base: position 187,399 of record CATIWC010001330.1, on the reverse strand, counting down.
TGGGGAAGACGTTCCGCTTCCAGTCAATTCAGACTCAGTCAAAAAATACTACGCATAAAAGGACCCTCTAAGTCGAAAACCCGAAAGGGCGGCTTAGGCAAAAGTTAGGGCTAAAAAGAAAAAAATAATAAAAACCCGCTAAGTTGAAAACCCGAAAGGGAAGCTTAGGAAAAAATGGGTGTCCCGGTGGATTGAAAATCCGAAAGGGCGATCCAGGCAAAAATTAGGGACAAAAAAAGCGAGAGACTGCAGTCTGAAGACTCTTCACGTACACCCTCCTAATGCGGGATGGATCAATCTAGCTATTATCCTTTGGAAGCACGACACTATGACGACCCAGGATACGGGCACTACAGCAATATCAGTTTTAACGGAAGTTCGAGATTTTCTTATTGCCATTTTACTTGTTGTATTTCTTTTCTTCTCCAAAACTTCCTCATTTAAGAGTTGTTTCTATGTATGAATGCCCATTCACGGGCCAAACTCATTAATAAAAATTTTCCCTTCCATTAAAAAATCTTTGTTATGCTCTTTTACTTTATTTTTTCGTATGCGGATTATGATTTAAATTCTCTGTTAAGCATTGCATTGAAAACAATAAGTCAATAATAATCACGAGCTAAGATGTGAAACACTGCATTACATAGATATGAAGGCATCCCAAGGGAATGCCACGGTGTTCAAACGTTTGTTCTTCCTGTGCAGGTAGCAAGTCATAACGGTCTCCTTGGCCAAGCTTTCATCCTCATCGCCTCCTTACAATCGACCGAGCACCCGATTCTCCCACACGGAGAGACTTGGGGAATTGGTTGAGATCCACATCTCTTTTCGGTTATTCACAAAAAGTCCAACACATGAAGAAAGTCAGATCAAGTCATTTCTCCTCAGCAAGATTTAATCCCCCAGTGAACTCAACAAGGCTAACCATTTTCTCTCAAATTTCAAGCACCAATCCATATTAGTACCTCAAGATGATGAGCAACAGATCCCATTGAGTTTTTGGAACTTTACATATAATAATCATCACGACCTATTGCATTACATACTCAAACACATAGCATATCCATGGATCATCATGTCACACTTCAAATGCATATGAAGCATGAGCCAGATTAGTCCCAAATCAATCCCAAGTCAACAAAACATCCTCACAAAGAATATCATCCTCATAATTTCCAATTAACATCTGTTATTACACTACCAACTAAAATAAACCATGGTGTTAGTATGTCATGCTCCCCAACTCTCAATACTCACGTTATCATTTCCTAAGGTTGTAGGTCGTCCGTAGATCTTACCTTCATTTTATCTCTCTTAAGGTCGTAGATCGTCTGTAGATCTTACCTTCGCATTTTTAGGGTCGTAGATTATCCGTAGATCTTACCATCGCGTTATATTTTTAGGGTCGTAGATCGTCCGTAGATCTTACCGTCGCTTTACATTTCCTAAGGTTGTAGGTCGTCCGTAGATCTTACCTTCATTTTATCTCTCTTAAGGTCGTAGATCGTCCGTAAATCTTACCTTCGCATTTTAAGGTCATAGGTTGTCCATAGATCTTACCTTCGCTTTATCTCTCTTAGGGTCGTAGGTCGTCCGTAGACTTTACCCTCTCGTCATCTTGCTTTGTTTTTAAGGTCGTAGATCGTCCGTAGATCTTACCTTCGCATTTTAAGGTCGTAGATCGTCCGTAGATCTTACCATCGCGTTATTTTTTCGGGGTCATAGATCGTCCGTAGATATTACCTTCACTTTACCCTCTCCTCATCTTGTTTTTAAGGTCGTAGATCATCCGTAGATCTTACCTTCGCTATATCTCTCTTAGGGTCGTGGGTCATTCATAGGTCTTACCCTCACGTTATCTTTTTAGGGTCGTAAGTCTTCCGCAGACTTTACCCTCGTGTTATCTTTAAGTTTCTTATGAATTCTACCATCAGTCACCGTGACATTGTCAACCATATCCTTTCAGTCACTCTACCGCCCGCTCCCTCTAGAACCTTGTGTTGGCACCGTTACCCCAATACGAGATACCATTGTTCAAACATGTTTATCCATCATGACCAGTCCACCAAGAGACCAGTTTTGTCCTTCCCCAGCAGACATTCACATCAATGAATGACACGCACACCATCTCTCCAGAGCAAATTTCGGGTCCTGGTATTTAATCATCTTCTACCTTAAACTTTCGAAAGGCTGATGCCAATCTCACCTTTAGGTTCAAGACAATTAAATAGGGGTAGCTGTCGTACCCCAAATTTTCCCTACCTCTTTTACTTTTGTCTGGCTTTGAACTTTATATTCCATTTGCACCATTTTCTGTCAGTCATTTGCATATCCCGTATCTCATGGAATCAAGCGCTTTGGTTTGAGGTATTAGGGTTGCGCCCTCTTTATGTATAAATTTTGTTTTGAAGTTCTCTTATCAAGTAAAAGGGAAATGCATCTGGTTCTCGATTAGTGGATCGTGGGATGGATTTTTAAGGTCACTACAAGTTTCCCTCGAGAGCACCGCGTTACTAGGGTTTATTTTTGGTTTCAGAGGAGGATCTTATGAGTTATGATTGAATTGCAAACTTTAAAGCATGATACAAGGATGATGTTGTCAATTGGTATTGTGATCATGGCATTGTTATCGTTTGTCACTTCGATTGCAAGGTAGCTTGGATTTCTAAAATCAAAGTTACGGGTGGAAGATTTATCAAATGGATTTGGATTACTTAGAGGATAAGTCACAAGTTACAAGACCTTTGCAAGATTTAATTCAAGTTGTGAAGAATATTCATTCATTTGTAATTCATTCGAGTGTTCATTTTGGTTCAAGTTTGTTAAGGTTGTCTAGCCCATTTGAAGAAGGCATCTTTAAGAGCAAAGATTGAAGAATTTCATTTGTTTCATTGGATTTAATTCAAGATATAGCTTGTTTTGCAAATACTCCAGAAAAAAAAGAGTGTTTGTATCACAAATTCCATTTTTGAATTGGTTAGCTTACAAATTTACAAGATGTTGCAATAAACTTACACATTCAAATACATTATTTCTCTAAAAAAAGTTTGTTCCAAGCATTCTAATTACAAGTCCTAATGCTTTTTACAATGCACAAGCTAATGGATCTTCAAAACTCTTCTCAAATATCCCTCCAAACTCCTCCAAGCAATGACACGGTTTTAACCTTGCCTCACTTGCCATCCACTCCTCGTATTCATGAAACAAGAAAAGGAAAAATTTAGTTAACATCGATATCTCAATAAAATTCCAAGCAAGAATTATTTGCTAATAAAAAAATGCTCATCATAAGGACTGGTATTTGGAATCAGAGATTAAAAGGGGTTTATTTTTAATCATGGGCCATTTTCTCCCAATTTCAAATCACAAAAAAGTTTTCCTCTTTGGTTCACAAAAAATAGAAAAGGAAAAATTGCAAACGTGTTCTTGTTGCTAAAGCAAAGCACAAAGCTGCCACAAACAACTAGCTAAACAGGCAACAAAACAAGACATAGCAGAACAACAACTAGCAGCATAAACCAAAGCATAGCAGCAATTCACAAAACAATGCAAGATATCAATTAGCTCACAACACCCTATTGTGTCATCATGTTCCTAAAAAGTACCAACCCTTCAGAATTTAAAAAAAAAGCAAAATGCCTTTTATCATTGAAAGATAAAAGAAGAAAAGAATAAGCTTGAAAAGATGTCACCTGGCAATACAGTCCCAAACCAGCAAAAAAGCAGCCCAACAACACTGTCCAAGATCAATCCATGCTGCAACCTTACTACACTAATACACAACACAACAAAGTGTGTTGTCCTACATCAGAATTGCACAAAAATAGGCAAAGGCAGACTACACCAAAAAGTATTCAAAACAATATCATAATTTGTTCAAATCTCATACACTTTCCATCCAATTACCACCTCTCAGCTGTTATAAAAAAATAGCCAAAGAAAAAGCAGGGATCCTGCATACGAAGCAACAAAAAACTGCAAAAGAAATAACCGAGCCAACAAAACCAAAAACCAACAAAACCCAACAACATACAACCAACAGCGTACCAACAACATGCAACCATGACACTCAACCTTCAATAATCAAGCAACATGAACCAGTAAAATAGATAATACCAGCACCTAATCCTCAACCATCTTGAAAACTTGTTGTTCCCTTCCCCATCATCAAGCTACAATCCCCGATCAACAATCAAAATCGCGCCCCTGCAAGTACACAAACCACAACACTTTAGTTTTTATATATTTATTATTATTTCGAACAAATTCAAGACAATGCAACAACAACAATCGAAAGTGACGGAGAAGAGAAGAAGGTCGATTTGAAGGGAGGAAAGCTTTTGTACCTGAGTCAAACCTTTCAAAGTTTAAGATCTTCTAAGCTCTGATTCAATCCTTGCTAGTGGATTTCTTCATATATTGTTGTTAGTTTATTGCTCATCATAACCTGCTGTCTCGGTTCCTTACATTAATCTGTTGATTTGGTTGAGTTTATCGCACTTAGGGCTTGATTTAGGAAAAGGGTTCGATTCGTCCATTTGGGACTGTCAAGAGAAATCCGAGTTTAGGTTTGGGGTTTGAATAAGGAGAAGGTTACGGTCTTGAGAGAATCGTGAGAGGGAGCAAAACGGTGAGAGGAGATGTAGAGGTGAGATCGCGAGAGAATGAGTTAAGGTTGAGGAAGATAAGAGTAGAACTGAGTTTCTGTTCTTTAGGGTTTCATCAACCCGTGTGTAAACTAAGAAGAGGAAGGGTGGGCCTCGAGTCGACCCGGTTCGGCCCAGGTCCACCACTTGTTTTTTTTTTTAATTTTATTTTACTCTCATAATATTATTTAAAACTTTATAATAACTTTGGGCCTTTCCTAGTAGGCCCATTTGCAAATTCAGCATACTTTCTTGTGTTCTGTTTTACACCCCTTACTTAGTTTAATTTCAAATCTTGACGTTTTTTTTTATATAACAGTTTTAGAGTCAAATTGTAAAATTATTCATTTTAGTTTAGTTTATCATTTTCTTACTTAATAAATCATGAAAATATTAGAATAGTTTAGAAGTAGGCATTAATATTTTTATTTTCATAAAAAAAAATCACCAAAAAAACATTATCTCCTCCTGTTTTACTTGATAAGAATTGTAAAAAATATATCTTAGGTTAGTTTATTAATTTTTAATATTTTCTTTAATAAACATACAAAATTTGATTACTTTTAATAACTTACTAAAAGTAAAAAAATTTATTTAACATGATCAATCATTTAGGGTAGGTAATTTTTTTAGTTTATTTGTTAATTTTCTATTTGGTTGTATTGTTTTCTTAATCGGATTCTTAATCGAACTTTCGATCCGATTCATCCCCATTCATAAAAAAATTGTACCCCCATCCCCATATGGTCTGTAATAATCTAGAATTTTGTTCCTTTTTTTGATATTTTTTTCTCTGTATGCTTAAATTGCTAATTATTCATATTTTGTCCAAAATAGAACACTTGGCCTCTTCTTGGGCTCATCATCAATGAACAGGTATCCACCGACAAAATGCACACCCGCACACATTTCATAGTTTGGTCCTGGGCTATTCTACAGTGACAACTATTCGATTGATTATTTCAATTGGTCGTTTAGAATACTAGTGCCACGCTACTCTCACTTTTTAGGAGCGTGCATATAGCAACTAAAACAATTTCCCTCCCCTTAGGCCGCGTACCAAGCATTTCCTTAAAGGGTCTCACAGTTGAGTTTGGGCATGGCCATTCTCACGAGGTTAATCAAGTTTTACCTTTAGTTAACCATAACCCGAATCAATCACTTTGGTCCATATACCAAGTGTTTCCATGCACGAAGGGTCTCATGGTTAAGAGTAGGAGCACCTACTCTCACGAGATTAATCAAGTACAACCCTTGGTTAATCATAACCTGATTCATTTCCTATCCCCCAAGCATTCCATTTACACTTCTCCTAATGCTATATATTTTTTGAACCATCATCACCACACATGACCACCCTTCACAAACACCGTCTCCGCTTACCTATAACATGCTCCCTTAGGATGTTAGTTTCCTCTTCTGTAAGATGCGAACTAATTAGACCTTAGGATAAAACCAGTGCATGACAACATTAGGGCCTTTTCTAGTTTCCCTCTTACCCTCTTCTTCTTTTGTCATTAAAACTCATTATTCACAAAAATAAAAAAAATTCAAAAATATCTAATCATTACTTGAATTTATTTTAAAACACTCAACAAATCAAAATTCCCCCCAAAGGGCATGTTATCTCCATTCTACCGCGATATCGGCCGTGCCTATTGCTAGAATGCGTGCGTTAATGTCGCCCACTAAAAAACATAAACAAAACAATCTATTTTCTAGAGGAACTACGGTGTTCTAATTCCTTCATTGGATACGTAGGCAAAGGGTCACGAAACCCTAACGAACGAAATAATAAAAAACCCATTCATTTCCCCCCTTAAGCAAGCATGGTTGTAGATAAATACACCCTTTAAGACAAGCAAACAAAATGGATCCCGTTGATTACAACGGATGTGAGGGGTGCTAATACCTTCCCCTCGTATAACCGACTCCCTTACTCTTTCTCTTGGTCGCAAGACCATCTTATCCATTCCCTTGTGGTTTTATCGATATTTCCCCTTCCTTCGGGATAAATAAAGTTCAGTGGCGGCTCTGTGTTTTCTGCCGATAGCTTCAATGGTTGGCGTACATTTTGGTAAAAACATTTTAGAAGCAACATGTTGAGCAAGATGTTCCAACATTCTGTTTCAACATGTCGAGTAAGATGTCCCAACAAAGAGATAGGACATCGTGTCTACAACAAGCTGACAGTGTGGATCAACTGATTTTTAGCTATTATATATTAAGAGAATATTCAGTTAACTTATGTGGCGTCCAAGATTGATAAGTCAGAATAATCTTTGATTGGTTTTCGAATGTTTGATTAGTTTCTAAATATGGAGATTTATTAGGAAACTAATGATTGAAGACCTATTTTCTTGGAGGACTTTTTGAGGACTTTGTGCAGCCTCACTACTGCTGTTTTGAAGCCCAAATCAGCCTAGAATAAAGTTATAAATAGACTGTTGTATTCCTAGTATTAGGTGGAACTTACAAATGTATTTGTGTTAGGGTTTTAGAATCCTTATTATTGGGTTGTAAGTTCTCTGTTAGATGTTCATAAGCTTTTAAGCATTGAACATATTGTGTGTCAATTCACATATGCTTTTAAGCATTGAGTCTTGCATGTTTTAGAAGTATAACTTCCAGTTGTTTTTATTCTCTACTTGTGTTTAGAGTTGCTCCAATTGCTGAGTGTAATTGAAGAGGAGTTCGAGGAGGGCCTCATACCTAGGTGTGTCTTAGGTAGAAGTTAAGCAAAGGATAGTGATTAAGTGCACAGACTGTAAGCTAGAGGTTTACTGTAAGGTCTATAAATTGATACTATCTAGTGAATTTTGTCCCTGGTTTGGTAGCCCCAAGAAAAGGAAGATTGTTCCGAACTGGGTAAACATATCATGTGTTATTTACTTTCAGCACTGTTATATTTTGTTGATACATCTTGTTGTTGTGTGTGAAGTCGGATCTGGTGTCGACATCTCTTAGGACATCCGGGATCTGATATCTAGAATTTAGTAAGTCTTGCCATCTATTGGTTGAATTAGAACATAAATCTTATTGGGCCATTATGACCCTAAATATGGATTATGCAACTGCGAGTAACAAATGAGTGTTAAATATTCATGAACTCGAGGAATTACGACTAGATGCTTACGAGAATGCAAAAATTTACAAGGAAAGAACAAAGAAATGGCATGATAAACATATAGTAAGAAGAGAGTTTAAAGAAGGGGAATTGGTCCTTCTATTTAACTCCCGGCTCTGACTCTTTCCGGGTAAACTTCGCTCTAGGTGGTCCAGTCCCTTTGAAATTACCATGGTTTTTCAAAATGGCGCAATAGAAATCAAGGATAAAACTAATGAACCATTTATCATAAATGGGCAGCGTTTGAAACATTATCATTGTGTTAACAACAGAGACTATTATACCAGTCTAAAGCTTAAAAAGCTACCCGCTCATTCACAAAATTAGTTTCTATTAAAACTTTGTCGAGCTTACGACATTAAATGAAGCGCTGTGTGGGAGGCAACCTACAATATTTGACTTTTGATTTTTATAATTTTAATGTTTATGTTTCTTTTCTTTTCTCCCCTGAATGTTTTCAGGTTTAATTGTTATGATCAGTATTAACTTTCTCAATATCTCCTTTCAGGCTACTAACTTCTTAACTAACTTTAGGGATGGATAACATAGATAATATGGGTGTCACTTTTGGAAGCGAGGCCCAACAGGGACGTTATGAGATTCTTTTTTAGAGAGAGATGACACTGACAAAATTTGTCGCCCTACCATGACTGCTCTAGGTATTGGGGAAAGCATCTACTACATGTTTAACCAAATAGGATTGAAAGGTTCTATTAGGAAGAAATGCCCCACTTACCATAAGATGACTTTAAAATTCCTAAGCTCCCTCACTTATGAACCTAACCTTGGAATGAGATTAAATAGAGGAAGAACTTCTTTTAGACTATTTGGGTTTACCTATCGCATGACCACTCGTAAGATTTCAGAACTGCTAGGTTTTCCTAATGGACCCGATGCATTGAAAGAGGCGCAAGATGATTTATTTGTGGAGAATGAACTCAACTATTTTTGGGGTCAAATTTCTGGCCAACATAATCATGACCCAAACCCAATGCATTCTGTGATACGGTGGGAGAACTGACTTGGGATTTTGCATTTGTGTCCGCAAATGTTTCAGTTTAGCAAGAGTCGCCACCGACTTTTTATTTTATCCTAAGGAAAGGTCAAAAAGCACAGGAAAGACCATTGAGATGTTTTCTTGGGTTCGGGGAGTAGATTATGAGAAGGGAAGGTGCAAGCACCCTTTTTATCCATGGTTATCCATGGGCTCTTAGTTACTTGTTTAGATCACTTGCTTTTGCTTTTCAATTGTTTGAAATGGTGCTTTGTGTGTGGTTTTGAAAGATGTTTTGAAAAGAGGCAATCGTTGTGGCAACCTTTGTAATGATTCTTGTTTGAATGTATACAAAGGTGTTTTTGTCTTTTGAAAAGATGTTCAATGTTTGAAAGTTTGACTTGAGAAATGTTTTGAAATTGTGTTGTGAAGTGTGTTTGAAAATAGCAAGGATGTTTTGCAAGTTTTGATCAAGTAACTAAGAGTTATCTATCCTATTTTACTCAAAGATCTTTCCTATATGTTTGTAAACCTTTTGACAGTGTTGTTTTACCATTGTATTTGGTAAACAACCTCGTATTAGGATGTTAAACGGGACAGGCGCGGGTCATCGTATAGACCATGATAGCAATTGTGTTAAGTATTTTTGGCAAATTTTTGAGGGACTTGATCATTTTGTTTAGGCAACCAAGATAGCATCATCGAGGGACTATGATATTTTGTTTTATTTTTGTTTTTCCAAAATACTCAACATGCATAACATGGCCCATTTTAAGGCAACAAGTGGATGTAACCCTAGGGGTGCTAGTGTGCATTGTGTTTGATTTTCATGCATTTTTGTCTTTGTATTAGGTCAAGCTACTTGTTGATTTGGATATTTGCATACAAATCCTAATCTCTAATCATGGCATACTTAAAAGCATAAAGTGCGAGAATTAAAAGTCTAAGCTATTACAATATGATTATAGGGATGAGGGTACAATCTTTGAATGGGGGTGTATTTGACAAGAAATAAAAACCCTAGTTTACTATTACATCCAAATTGAATCAAATGCTAAATAATAAATGGACAATATTTAAATAAACTAAATAAATAAATATATCAAATAATATGAATTATGCAAAAAAAAAGGTTTTTGTTTATTTTTATGAATGTAAAAAATATTTAATGTAAAAAGAAATAAATAAATAAATTTTTTGGTTAAGGGTAAAACCCTAATTTTCTTTAAGAAAATAAATATATTAATTATATCATTTATCTACAATATAAAATAATATATATACAAAAAAATAAATGTGTTTAGAAAAAGTATTATTCTAAGTATAAATAATAATAATAAAAAGTATAATATTTCTATGTTTTTTTTTTAAGATATCTATTAAATAAAATAAAAGTGTGTATATATATGTATTAATTATATTAAATATGTACAATAAAAATGAAATAAAATATAAACAAAAATAAAAATATATTTAGTATAATATATTATTTAAGTATAAATAAAAATATAAAAGTATGATTTTTAATATTTTGTTTCTAAGTTTTCATTAAAATAAAATAAAGATATATGTTCATTTAATTACTTTTATGTTTAGAAAAAATAAAAATAAAATACAAAATAAATGTGAAAATTTATAAAAATTATTTTTGAGTATTTTTTATATTTGGGAATAATAAAATAAAATCAAAAATGAAAATAAAAATGCAAAAATATAAAACATCAAGAAATTGGGCCAGAGGGGTGCAAAAAGTAAAAGAGGGGTGTCAATAGTGAGCCATGATCAAGCCCAGCCCACCACTTTATCTTCAACCTCTGTCCTTCACAAAACGCGTGCGCCTGTTACCAAACCTGGACATCCTGTATACGAGCTCTATTGCAAAAACACATAACATCAAAGTTGTAGAGCTTTTCAAGACGAATCTAACCATATAAAAAACTAATCCTAACTCTCAAAGACTAGAGAGAATTTCTCTGGCCCTAAAATCTAACCTTATGTTCATGGATCAAATTCTCTTAGCATGCTTAATATAAATGAAAACTGAGCATATGTACAGCTTCATGGCAATGAATACTACATTTCTTATTCACAAACCTAAGGCTAAATGTTCCTAAATAGAGAGATAGAAAGTTGACAAAAACCTGTTTCAGCTAACTTCGTGTATGGAAATGTGGAGCTTTTCAACAAGGCCTGAGATGTCTAGGAGCTTGCTTAAACTTCACTTGACCTTCTCCAATGTCTAGCTTGCCTTGAATGTACTTGAATCAGCCTACAGAACTCAACCTGCACAAGCTCAAAGTGAAAATGGCAAACCCTGTAAATGGAGTTACATTTGGTGTTTGAGGTTTGGGATAGCTTGGATGGATTGAATGGAAGGTGTTTGAACCAACTTGGGGCAAAACGCACGAGCAAAATGAGCTATGGAAGTCAAGTTGCAGATGCTGCCCTGTTTTGCCAATGGAAGGTGATTTCTTGCTATGGGATGTTTGAAGGCTAAGAGATCGTGTTTCTGGATCAAAGAGGTGTGAGAAAGATGGTTCAAATGTTTACACATGTTGGTTTTGGCTCATGTTCCAGTTTTCATGTATTTGGCATATTTCATGTATATGAAGCAAAAGTGGGAAGTCCTGTCTAACAGACCTGTAAAGGCTATCCTTATGCTTGCACACTTTGCCCTTAGCCCCTCCAATTTATGGATTTGATTAGCTGCATCAGATATGGACCAATGCTCAAGGGATAAAGTTTTTACATAAAGCACATTTTTGCAAAAATGGTAATGTACCTTTTACCATTTATGGATTAATCTTGTGTACAATGCCCTAATGACTAAAACAATGCCTTAGACCAATGGATTTGCATTAAAATATTGAGTGTGAAATGGTTTAGAGGCCTGTAATCTAGTGCAAAGCAAGCTGACTTGAAATTGCAACTTGTATGAACATGAACATGCCATGGATGAAAAGTGAGTTTTTGCCAACTTCAAGCCTTCGATTCTCTCTAACCACAAATGTGTTTGGAGAGTTCTTGGACATTTTGGAAAGCTTGCAACATGATCTACAATCCATATTTGAAATGCAACTTGATATTCCAAGTGTAACTATGTGAAAAATGGCCATGAAGATAGGTCAAAATCCTGCCTAAATTAGGGCAAAATTTCACTAAGTTAAAAGTTTTAGGGACCCTCGTTCCAAAAATCATAACTTGAGATCCAAGCTTGTTTTTAGAAAACTCTGTGAATCAAAGTTGTATAATTTGTGGGGGACTACAACTTTCATGTTGGAGGTTTTGTTTGAATCCAATTGCACCATGGTGAAAATGTTGGACAAAGTTAGAAAAAATTAAGAAAATTTCATAACTTAGGAAAATTCGAAGTTATGAAAATTTTCAACTTTAAACCCTAATTTTCAAATTTTGGTTTCTTGATGAACAAGTTTCATGTTTTGACACATCTTGATGAAAAATGACCCTTGGCACTTGATTTTGACCAAAAAGTCAAAGTTTTACTTTTTAGTGTATAGTCAAATTTTGATCAGTTGACTGAAAAATTCATCTGTCAATCCAATGCAATTGGGATCTTTTGAACTTGTTGAATAGGTCAAGATGATGTCATTGAGTCATTGAATCCATGCTTGAACCCAATTTTCCATTGGCTAGGTCAAAAAGTCAGAAATTGCCTTTGTACAATCAAAACCCTAAAAATGACCATTTTGCCTTTTTGATGATCTGATTAAATTTCTTGAGGAGTTGTAGTCCAAACTTGATCAAATGATTCATATGAGTTCATAATGTTTATGTGGGTCAAAATTCATGAGGTTTGACTGTAAATTGACTACAGTTGACTTTTTCCCCAATACAGCCGATTTCTAGGTCAACTGTCCAATTGTCTGGGCAAAAATTTGATCCAAGGTTTGAAACTTGGTATGGACAAACTTATGAGTCCACCATGAAGTATGAAAGTCACTTTGAGCATTGAAAATCCAAAAATCCTTATGCAAACTCAAACCCTAATTTAGGTCAACAGTGCAAGGAGATGTCTTGAGCAGTACAAAACCTAGCTTGATCTTGAATTCAAAGAGCCTTGTGATGAGAAATGTTGATAAAATGAGAGGGCGAATTTTGGGGTACAACAGCTGCCCCTGTTCAATCTTCTTGAACCCGAAGAGTTAGATTGGCGAGTTTGCCTTTCGTGACTCGAAGGTAAAAGAGGATTGGACACTAGAGTGCCCGTAAATTTGCACTCGTCAAAATATAGCTGAGGGAATGGGCTTAAGGATGCCATTTGGAGATGGTAGAATCTTGCTGGAGATGGGCTTAAAGATGCCATCCGAGATTTGTTTGTTGAGAATTAGGAGAGTGAATGTCAGAATGGTATCCATATCTGGAACGTATTTGAGTTGTATCTGGAGATTGGATTTGTATGAGCAAAGGAATGGCGTCCGCGTCTGGGGCGTATCCAAGTTGTAATTGCATTTGATTCTTGAATGAATATCAGAATGACTTCCGTGTCTGGAGTGCATCTGTATTGTATCCAAAATCTGAAATTCGAATAAGCGACAGAAAGACATCCGTGTCTGGAGTATCTCTGGGATGGGGAATAAGTTTGAATGAGTGTCAGAATGGCTTCCGTGTCTGGAGCGTATCTGAAGTTGAGATCTGTATGAGTAGCAGAATGACTTCCATGTCTTGGAGTGTATCCGAACTGTAACCGGGATCAGAAAGGGCAACAGAATGACTTCCATGTCTTGGAGTGTATCTGATCTTGTAGTTGATATTTGAATCTGAATGAGAAATAGAATGGCTTCCGTGTCTGGAGCGTATCTAGTCTGTATCTGATTGCTGAAGTCGGAATAAGCAGTAGAATGACCGCCGTGTCTGGGGTGTATCCATACTGTATCTTGACTTGAAATTCTAAATGAGTAATAGAATGACCTCCGTGTTTGGGGTGTATCCATACTGTATCTGAGATCTTTGAATATTTGTTAACGATAGCTTTTAATCTTATCCTGAAAATGGTAAGATGTTAGCTGAAAACACAAAGTTATGTTGCATGAAATGTATGATGCAATAAAATGTGCTTTATTAATGTTTATGATATATGAATGTAATGTATGCGCATGTAAGCTGATTAACCGTCTTGCTGAGGAAAATAAATCCTTGATAGCTGGAGATAATGAAATCTTTGACTGCTGCCGGGGAAAATAAGCCCTTGACTGCTGCTGGAGATTCAAAATCTTTGATTGCTGCGACCGAGAAATCCTTTGGACTAATGCTGGGGATTAACAAGAGTTTTGACAGCTTCTGTGGGGGAATTGAGAATCCTTCATGATTTTCCTGGCGGATAAGGAAAACTCTGACGATCTCTACTGGGGAATCAAAATTTGGGAGACTTCAATTGGAGAAATGAGAACAAGAATCTTCGTTCTGCTGGGAAATAACTCTGTGGGGAGAATGCTTATCCTTTTGGAGAATTCTAAAGAGCTTGGGTTGTATGCCAATCTACTGGGGTTTTAAGAATGGTTGGGGATAAAAGTTAACTGTTTTTTAAGATAACTTGCTGGGGAATTTGGAGAAACCGGATGATTTCTACTTGGTTTAAAGGTTGAAGTCTTAGACTTCGTTGGGGAAGAAAGCTTCATCTTCACTGGGGATTTTTAGTTCAAAATTTTCTTGCTCCGCTGGGGATTGGGAGTTTGGAAACTTAGTTCTGATGGCGATATGTTTTTAACTCCGCTGAGGATTTTGAACCTTAACTCCGCTGGGGATATGAATGACCTATTGTAGGGGATTTCTTCTGGAATAACCTAAAGACGTTTTCCTATACTTTCACCCTATCAGTAATTATCCTTTCTCATTCTGTTTTATTTGTAAGCAGTGATTATATTCAAATGCATATGCTCATTTAACAAATCATTGTACGTTTTCAAATAAAACACAAGTGTAAAAAGAAAGAAAAAGGCAAGCAAATTTCTGCACTTTGAAGTATCTTTGTATTAACTTTGTGTAAGTATTTTGTACAAAGGAGACAGACATCCTAGTAAGAGAACCTTGTCATAAAAATGAGAAAAATTTATACAAAGAAAGATGGTTATGTGTAACAATTCCATGGGGTTCCCATTCTGCTATAACTTTCACAACTCTGAGTATTTCGTCCATTCGTTGCCTCGTCCGCAAATGATTGGATTGATCAGAAGCCCGAAGCTTGTCTGTGAAGAGATTGTCCTTAAAGTGATCCGACGAGACATAGTCATACGCTTTAATTCCCTAACTTTTGCCTGAACCTCCCTTTCGGGTTTTCGATCCACCGGGAAAAACTTTTTTTCCCAAGTCGCCCTTTCGGGTTTTCAACTTGTCGGGTGTACAGATTTCTTATTTATCCCTAATTTTTTCCTGAACTGCCCTTTCGGGTTTTCGATCCACCGGGATGCCCATTTTTGCCCAAGTCGCCCTTTCAGGTTTTCAACTTGTCGGGTTTTTTATGTGGAGTATCTTTTGACTATGTCTATGTTCGCAGGGTGTGGCAGATCGTCACCGTCCATGGTGGTCAGAATCATTGCCCCACCAGAAAAGATGTTTTTGATCACAAATGGTCCTTCGTAAGTAGGAGTCCATTTGCCCCTGGGATCACTTTGCGGCAAGATGATCCACTTGATTACAAGATTCCCGACTTGATATACTTGTCTCTTGACTTTCTTGTTGAAAGCCTTGATCATACGTTTTTGATACACTTGACCATGGCAAACAGCAGTAAGTCATTTCTCATCAATCAAGTTAAGTTGGTCAAGCCGGGTCTGAATCCAATCGTCTTCACTCAAACCAGCATCCTTCATGATCCTCAAGGAGGGAATCTGAACCTTGATAGGTAAAACAGCTTCGATGCTGTATACCAAAGAAAAAGGGGTTGCCCCAGTTGAAGTGCGTGCTGTGGTACGATACCCGTGCAGAGCAAACAGTAACATCTCATGCCAGTCCTTGTAGGTGACCGTCATCTTTTGAATGATCTTCTTGATATTCTTATTCGCAGCTTCAACAACACCGTTCATCTTAGGCCGATAGGGAGATGAATTGTGATGTTGAATCTTGAACTGCTCGCACAGAGCGGTGATCATAGTATTGTTCAAATTTGTACCGTTGTCCGTAATGATCCTGTCGGGGATACCATACTGGCATATGAGGTTCTGCTTGATGAAGCGGGCAACCACATTCTTTGTAACGGAAGCGAAAGAAGCTACTTCGACCCACTTGGTAAAGTAATCAATGGCCACCGGGATGAAACGGTGTCCATTGGATGCTGTAGGCTTGATCTCTCCAATCATGTTAATACCCCACATCGCGAATGGCCAAGGAGATGTTAAGACATTGAGAGGAACTGGAGGAATATGTACCTTGTCAGCATAAATTTGGCATTTGTGACAAGTACGGGAGTGTTGATGACAATCAGCTTCCATGGTAGACCAGTAGTAGCCTTCCCGCAGAATCTTCTTAGCCATCGTATGACCGCTCGAGTGGGTGCCAAAGGTGCCATTATGTAGTTCAACCATGATCTGCTCAACTTCAACCTTGTCCATACAACAGAGTAGGACACAATAATGATTGCGCTTGTATAGGATACCATTGCTCAGAAAGAACTTGGCCGCGAACCTCCTTAAGAACTTTTTGTCGTTGATTGAAGCTCCTTCAGGGTATTCTTGTGCTTCGAGATACCTTTTGACGTCATGAAACCAAGGTCGGTCCACCACTTCTTTGGTATTAATCTCGTGACAATGTGCAGGTTCGTACATTTTCTCAATGGTGATTTGAGGTGCCTCATTGTCCCAGTTAAGTTTAAACATGGATGACATTGTAGCTAGCGCATCTGCTAGCTGATTCTCTTCTTGCGGGAAGTGCTCGAAGGTAATCTGCTCGAAGTGTGGTAACAATGTCAGGACATGTTCTTTGTAAGGGATGAGGTTGGGGTGTTTAGTATCCCACTCTCCTTTGATTTGACTGATAACTAAAGATGAGTCCCCAAATACAATCAAAGATTTGATTCCCAAGTCAATAGCAGCCTTGAGACCAAAGATACAAGCTTCGTACTCGGCCATGTTGTTGGTGCAGCTGAAGCAGAGTCTAGCGGTGAAAGGTGTATGGCAACCTTCTGGAGAGATAAGTACCGCACCGATACTGTTGCCAAGTGCGTTGGAGGCACCATCAAAGTACAGAGTCCATCGGGATCCTTGTCCAGGTCCGTCATATGGTCCGTTACCTTTAAGGTTGTCCAAAGTCATAATATCCTCGTCAGGGAAGTCGAACCTCATAGATTGGTAATCTTCGACAGCTTGATGGGCTAGATGGTCAGCTAGTACACTACCTTTTATAGATTTTGGGTTGTGTACTGAATATCATACTCAGTCAGGATCATCTGCCATCTAGCGATTCTTCCGGATAAAGCAGGCTTCTCGAAGATGTACTTGATCGTATCCATTTTAGAAATCAACAAAGTGGTATGTGTCAACATATACTGCCTTAGCCGGCGAGCAGCCCATACCAAAGTGCAACAAGTTTTCTCGAGCAGTGAGTAGCGAGTCTCACAGTAGGTAAACTTTTGCTAAGGTAATAAATGGCATGCTCTTTTCGGCCAGACTCGTCATGTTGGCCCAGTACGCACCCCATTGAGTTATCCAAAACAGTCAGATACATGATTAAAGGTCTTCCTTTGACGGGTGGCATTAAGATAGGAGGTTCCAGCAAATACTCCTTGATTTTATCAAAAGCAGCTTGACAATCATCATTCCATTCAACCACCTTATCTTTCTTAAACAGCTTGAAGATTGGTTCACAGGTAGATGTTACGTGAAAAATGAACCTTGCAATGTAGTTTAGGCGTCCCAAGAAACCTCTGACCTCCTTCTCAGTGCGAGGGGCAGTCATTTCTTGTATAGCTTTGACTTTGGTAGGATCAACCTCGATGCCTTTGTTACTGACAATGAATCCCAAAAGTTTACCGGACCTGACTCCAAAAGTGCACTTGCTAGGGTTCAGTCTGAGCTTGTACTCTTTTAACCTGACAAATAGCTTTTGCAGATGGTCGAGGTGTTCTTCTTCTGTCTGTGTACGGGCTATCATGTCGTCTATGTAGACTTCAATCTCATGATGTATCATGTCATGAAACAAAGCTACCATGGCTCGCTGATAGGTTGCCTCGACATTCTTCAGTCCGAATGGCATCACTTTATAGCAGAAGGTACCCCACTGCGTAATAAAAGTAGTCTTCTCCATGTCTTCGGGGGCCATTTTGATCTGGTTGTACCCTGAAAATCCGTCCATGAAAGAGAATACCTTGTGTTGAGCTGTGTTGTCAACCAAGATGTCAATGTGTGGTAGAGGAAAATCATATTTAGGGATAGCCCTGTTCAAGACTCTGTAATCCACACACATTCTGACTTTGCCGTCTTTCTTTGGTACAGGCACAATGTTAGCAACCCATTATGGATAGGAAGTAACAGCCAGAAAGCCAACATTGAACTGCTTCATCACTTCAGCTTTGATATTTTCAGACATATCGGGCCTCATTAGGCGGACTTTCTGCTTGATTGGTGGACAGTCTTCTCTTGTAGGGAGACGATGAACCACAATATCTGTATCCAGCCCTGGCATGTCTTCGTAGGACCAGGCGAAGATCTCAACATATTCATTCAACAGCTGAACTAAGCGCTCTTTGATATTTGGCTCCAGGTTGGCACCCACCTTAACCTCTTTTCTGTCTTCCTCTGTTCCCAAATTGATAGTCTCTAACAACTCTTCATGGGGCAGAATAGCCCTTTCTTCTTGTTGCAAAAGTCTAGCCAACTCTCCAGGCACTTCACAGTCTTCATCACTTTCGTATTCGGCATGATTGACCAGATCTTCAGAGTCACTGAAGGCCATAGCAGAATTGTTACCCATGGAATCCGGAGTGGATGGGTACCTGCATTTTGTGAGTGTGGGTGTGTGTAAGGGATAGCCACTTTTAAACAAAATGAAATGTAAAAAAGAAAGAAAATGAACACAAAAGTTTATAGATGAAAACGTCCATGATTCATTAAAAATGGCATATGAAAATGAAGAATCAAAGCCCTTACAAATGGACCTATATGCCCCGGGTAAGACATAAGGCAAAAAAAGTGTACGAATTGTTCAAAAGTTATTACAGACCAAACAGGAAATGTTCAAAAGATAAATTACTGATTGATGAAAGTAATGGGAACGAAGTCTTTCGCCTCCCAGTTGTTCAGTCCTCCTTCAATGGTTGGAAAGATCCATTCTTCAAAATTGCTTCCTTCTTTATCATCTTCCAAAGCATGAACTCCATGATGAGTGATTTTCAGTGGCGGTCCTCCAGCCTGGGAGCGACGCACAGCTTTCTGGCTAGCAGCAGTGAAACCCAATCCGAACTTATCTGTCTTGTAAGGAAAATCTGGCAGTTGACCCCACACTGTACTTCCTCCTTCCTTGATTACAACCTTCACATCTTTAAGGGATGACATCCGGGACACTGGCTTGGTAATGATGGGCACATCTGTCATTGTCTTGGCTACCGCAACTTCAGGAGAAACCTCTTCAAAGTGTTGGAAAGGTGTTTCTATGAATTCACCATCTAACTCCACGTAGCGAAAAGAGTTAAGGTGGCTTATCATATACTCCTCCTCACCATGAACTGTTATGATCTTACCCTGGACTGGGTATTTGAGCATCTGGTGTAGAGAAGAAGTGACTGCCCCAGCGTTGTGGATCCATGGCCTTCCCAACAAGCATGAATATGAAGGACGGACGTCCATCACATAAAAAGTAGAGTTGAAAATTTCTGTACCCACTTTAATTGGAATGTCCACTTCTCCGTGAACCATCCGCTTAGAACCGTCGAAGGCCCTAACAATGACATTACTGGGCTTTAGGGTCAAACCTTCACAGTCCAATCTGTCCAATGCTTTCTTTGGTAGAACATTTAAAGATGAACCAGTATCAACCAGAACATGAGCAAGTGTAGTTCCTCTACACTCTACCGAGACATGCAACGCATCATTATGCTTTCTTCCCTTAGACGTCAGATCGGCATCAGAGAAGTCAAGACCATTGTCGGATGTAAGGCTAGCCACGCACTCTTGAAACTGATCTGCAGAAGTTTCTTGAGGCACGTGTGCCGTCTTCAGAAATTTGATCAAGGCTTTGGCATGAGCCTCGGAGCAGAGCAATAGAGCCAACATAGAGATTTTTGAAGGGGTTTGCCCCAGCTTCTCTACGACATCATATTCGCTCTTCTTAATTATCTTTAAAATCTCCTCCATCTCCTTTTGGGTGGTATCGGGGATAACCAAAGTCTGGGCCCTCGTCCTGACGGGCGCTTCTTGGATCCCCTTACCTTTATCAGCAGTAACAGCAGAGGGTACAACTTCGGGAGTAACAATTTCTTCAATTACTGGACTTTGCACAGATATCTTGACGGGTACAGGAACACTTGAGGGTCCGAAGGCTGCCCGTGGAGGAGCAATCTCCGGAGAGAAGATTCTTCCGCTACGAGTTATCTTACTTGTCCCTGCAATATTCCCCACATCAAGAGTCTCTTCATCGGAGCTTTCTTCGACTGATTCAATCTGCTTCACACCGTGATAGAAGATCTCTCCTCCATAATTCCACGGTATCATCTTGTTGGACTTAAATGGGATAGGCCCCGGCATGGTAATCTTTAGCGGTACAAACTTTGGATCAGGTTTAATCTTAACAGGCCTTTTGCAGGTCTTGGAAAGATTGTCGTAAATGGTGATTATAGCAATATCATTGATTGGAGTAACAGGAGTAACATGAGTGATAGTAGCAACATGAGTTTTCTGAAAGAGGATATCTTGAGTATCCATCAAGCGTTGAATGCCTAACTTCAACAGTGGACAGTCGGATTGCAAGGTTGAACAAAAGTAACAATCTTTTTCACAGCCCTGGAAAATCCCGGCTTTCAACAGATTCATTTTGATCATTGGCAACAGAGTCATTAAGTCATCAACAGTGGTAACATGAAGATCTTCCATAATAGCATGGACATTATGACCATGTTTTGGCATAGGAGCGGATATCACATTAGGTTTTTCGGGAGCATCAAATTCCACCTCCTTGGCATCTATCAAATCTTGGATCTTGTTTTTAAGGGCCCAACAGTTGTTGGTGTCATGCCCTACATTGTCCGAATGGTATGCACATTTTGCATTGGAATGATAATAGGGAGAAGAGGTATTTGGGTTTTTCGGCGCTTCTTTCAAGTTTGTAAGGTTTAACTTTAACAGATGAGGGAGGACCTGAGCCAGTGTCATATTGATCCGGGTGAATTGCCGTTGTGTCCTTTCTACCCTTTGCTGGTTAGCTCTGGGTTGAATGCTTCGAGGTTGATCGACTGAAGAGTTCTGGATCATCACAGCCCCCACCGCTGGTCGACGCTCCATTCTCCCTTGATTCCTCTGGGTGTGAACAGCATAAACTTCCTTCTTGGCTGGGAAGGTCTTCTTGATAGCAGCGGAAGCAGATGCATCCTTTTGAATTTTACCACTCTTAATGCCAGCTTCGACCCTTTCACGGGTCAGAATTAATTCGGTGAACCCTGCAGATGAGCTCCCGATCAAGTGATTAAAGAATGGACGTGACAGGGTCCCTAAAAACATGTCAACCAGCTCTCTATCCGACAATGGTGGCTGCACCCTTCCAGCCAAATCTCGCCACTTCTGGGCATACTCCTTAAATCCCTCATTAGAGGCCATACCCATACTCTATAGTTGAGTACGAGTAGGCGCTAAATTTGCGTTATATTGGTATTGTCGGTAGAAAGCAGCAGCCAAATCTTCCCAGTTATGAACATCAGATCTCTCAAGTTGATAGAACCAGTCCAATTGCGTTCCTGATAAACTATCTTGAAAAAAGTGGACCCACATATCCTTATCGGAAGAGTGAGGTTGTATCTTTCTGACGTAGGACCTTAGATGCATCTTCGGACAGGAAAAACCGTCGTATTAGCAAATGTAGGTACTTTGAACTTGGGAGGAATGACGATCCCAACAACCAACCCTAGTTCTTCGAAATCTAGCCCAGGTACCCTTTGCACCTCCATGGCTGCTAGCCGGTCTTCCAGATTTTTATACTTATCGTCCGCCAGAGGATACTACTGTTCGGAGTAATCTTCGTCCTCTTCCTCTTCTTCTTCTTCAGCTTCATTTTCGGAGGGAATTGCAACTCCCTTTCCATTACCAACCCCTTCGTCAGACGTCGAGGGGAATTCCAAAACTCTCCTAGCCTGATGCTCAAATCTTCTTCCCATAGTGGCCACACCAATTCTTTTCTTTTTCTTCTTTTCTGGTTCCTTCTCTTTCTCTAACAGTGCTTTAAGGTCCTCTTGACCCTTTGCCAAGGTTATAAGGAGTTGTTGGAATTGCGAATTATATGCTTGCAGATCTTTAATCGTCTGCTCTATATCCATCTTGCTGAAATAAACAGCAGAAAGATAAGGAAACCTGGTGTGAAGACCTTTTTATGCATATGATGAATGATATGTTATTCATGTAATGCATTCAAAGGTTCAGAAATTCAAATTTGTTGCAAACAAAAAGAACACACGTCATATTAATAAGAAGAAATTTGTTAGTACATAAAAGCCCTATGGGCAAAATATTACAAAGCTTCTTAATGTAAAAAGACGTTGCGCATCCTCTTTGGCGCGATGTAAGTGTTAAGAGTCTCCTCTTCATGAAGCCGGCGAGTAAGTTCCAAAACCTTCTTCTCACTGGCGTAGAAGTTGGCTTCAAAAGTGTTCCGTTCTTCCTTGAGCTGTATCCAACTCTTTTGCAATTCTTCCAATGATGTTGGCATGTCTGGATGTAGGAGGGTGTATGGAACCTCTCCTTCCATAACAGGCTCTTTGATCACGGGGAGAATGTGGGGGTAAGGCATCATAAGACTCTGGGCACGGTTTCGTACCCACTTGAGGTAAGCCTCAAGGGGGATGGAATTCTTGTGCCCCAGTGTCTTACTATCCACTTTGTTGGGCATCCTCCAAGCTCGGATAAACCTTTGTCGAAGTCCTTGAGCGTTGTTTTCGAAGTCAAAAACTAAGTCAGGAATCAGCATGTCATGAGGGCCATCTCTTTGGGCATACCCAAATTGCCTCAGAGCTAAACAGGGGTTGTAGGTAATGCCTCCCCTAATGCCAACTAATGGGACATTATGGAATTCTCCGCAACGATCAATGATGATGACATTTTCTCTGGACCGAGAACACCAATGAACATCAGAATGTGTGAGGGTCATCAATCATTGTGACCACCTTAAACCCTGCTCATTCTTCAAAACTGTTTGGGGAAGGTGAGAAATAAACCACCTTGCTAGAAGAGGAGTACAACACATGAGAACACCTCTTTTCCTCATTGTTCGTGTGTGAAATGAGTGTAGGATGTCCCCAAGCAATGTAGGTACAGGATTCCGAGATATGAAAATCTTGATTGCATTCACATCTATAAGTTGATCAGGGTTTGGGAACAAGACCAACCCATAGATGTGAAGTGCTACAATCTTCTCAAAAGCTTACAGATCTAGAGAATTCCAGCAGTCTTGTGCCTTCTCGAACATAAACTTTGCCAAGAAACCCTTGACACCACTTCTGGTTTCTCAATGACCTTTGATATCAGATGGTTGCAAGTGTAAGGCTTGAGCAACATCTTCAGGCTTTGATTCTCTTTCCGTACCGTTGTAGGGTAGTTGATGGAGAATAGGAATCCTCGGGAGTTGAGAAAATTCCTCCAAAGTAGGTACTAGTTGGTAATCAGGAAATGTAAAGCAATGGTGTAGGGGGTCAAAGAACTGGAAGAGAAATTTCACCATGTCTTCTTCAATGTTGGAGTTGACCAAGTTGAGAAGTATACCATGTCTTTCACTGAAGAGAGAATTCTCTGGAATCTTGGAAGTAAGCTCCTTGAGTTGAGGAGGGATCCTCACAAGGTTGACCTGAATTATTTTCCTGCGAAGAGATTCCATAACCTACAAAACAAGAACAAAGATGAAGACCCAAACCCTTGGAATGGTTAGTGGATGCATATGATGCTTTATGATGTTCATGATGTATGCCCAAACATATGTACAAGCAAATCACATAAGATCCTAGTTTCAGGCTTGCATGGGGTTTCATAGGTAAGTACCCTCTTGAAGTTAGTTGGCTCAACTTGTCCTATAAATAGTAACCGGGTTCTAAGGAGCTCCATATCACTGGATTATTTTCTGTGTTCATTGTTTCAGTTTAGCCACTTAACCGGCGACTGAAATATTCCAAGAAAATAACCCTCAATGAGTGTAGTATCGAGTATCTACCAACTTCGGATTGCACCAAAGTCGGTCATCTCACTACCCCTAATAAGGCCAAGATGGTCAAGTAAGGTTCTAAGAGTTCATTAATGCTTCATGACATCACTCGGCGGCCCCGTATTCTCTTTGATTGACTCAAAGGCTACCGGTACCCACAAATATGTCGCACTAATATAGCTATTGCTTCAACCATGTCGGTATACCCCGCACAGTTTCCACAACGTATTGCTATTTAACAATGAATGTTTCCCAAATCCGGGTAGAGGATTTCAAGCCCAAACAATAGAACCAATTGTAAAGCAATCAAAGCAAATAAGATAAGCATGCCAAGGTGATCTAAACCCTAAAGTTACTCCACTTTTAAAGCAATTCCCCAGCAGAGTCTCCAGTTCTGTGATACGGTGGGAGAATTGACTTGGGATTTTGCGTTTGTGTTCGCAAATGTTTCGGTTTAGCAAGAGTCACCATAGACTTTTTATTTTATCCCAAGGAAAGGTCAGAAAGCACAGGAAAGACCTTTGAGATGTTTTCTTGGGTTCGGGGAGTAGATTATGAGAAGGAAAGGTGCAAGCACCCTTTTCATCCATGGTTATCCATGGGCTCTTAGTTACTTGTTTAGATCACTTGCTTTTGCTTTTCAATTGTTTGAAATGGTGCTTTGTGTGTGGTTTTGAAAGATGTTTTGAAAAGAGGCCATCATTGTGGCAACCTTTGTAATGATTCTTGTTTGAATGTATACAAAGGTGTTTTTGTCTTTTGAAAAGATGTTCAATGTTTGAAAGTTTGACTTGAGAAATGTTTTGAAATTGTGTTGTGAAGTGTGTTTGAAAATAGCAAGGATGTTTTGCAAGTTTTGATCAAGTAACTAAGAGTTATCTACCCTATTTTACTCAAAGATCTTTCCTATATGTTTTTAACCCTTTTGACAGTGTTGTTTTACCATTGTATTTGGTAAACAACCTCGTATTAGGATGTTAAACGGGACAGGCGCGGGTCATCGTATAGACCATGATAGCAATTGTGTTAAGTATTTTTGGCAAATTTTGGAGGGACTTGATCATTTTGTTTAGGCAACCAAGATAGCGTCATCGAGGGATTATGATCTTTTATTTTGTTTTTGTTTTGGCAAAATACTCAACATACATAACATGGCCCATTTTTAAGGCAACAAGTGGATGTTACCCTAGGGGTGCTAGTGTGCACTGTGTTTGATTTTCATGTATTTTTGTCTTTGTATTAGGTCAAGCTACTTGTTGATTTGGATTTTTGCATACAAACCCTAATCTCTAATCATGGCATAATTGAAAGCATAAAGTGCGAGAATTAAAAGTCTAAGCTATTACAACATGTTTATAGGGATGGGGGTACAATCTTTGAATGGGGGTGTATTTGACAAGAAATAAAAACCCTAGTTTACTATTACATCCAAATTGAATCAAATGCGTAAATGGACAATATTTAAATAAAAAAAATAAATAAATATATCAAATAATATGAATTATGCAAAAAAAAGGTTTTTGTTTATTTTTATGTATGTAAAAAATATTTAATGTAAAAAGAAAGAAATAAATAAAATTTTTGGTTAAGGGTAAAACCCTAATTTTCTTTAAGAAAATAAATATATTAATTATATCATTTATCTACAATATAAAATAATATATATACAAAAAAAATAAATGTGTTTAGAAAAAGTATTATTCTAAGTATAAATAATAATAATAAAAAGTATAATATTTCTATGTTTTTTTTTAAAGTTATCTATTAAATAAAATAAAAGTGTGTATCTATATGTATTAATTATATTTAATATGTACAATAAAAATGAAATAAAATATATACAAAAATAAAAATATATTTAGTATAATATATTATTTAAGTATAAATAAAAATATAAAAGTATGATTTTTAATATTTTGTGTCTAAGTTTTCATTAAAATAAAATAAAGATATATGTTCATTTAATTACTTTTATGTTTAGAAAAAATAAAAATAAAATATAAAATAAATGTGAAAATTTATAAAAAAAAATTTTGAGTATTTTTTATATTTGGAATAATAAAATAAAATCAGAAATGAAAATAAAAATGCAAAAATATAAAACATCAAGAAATTGGGCCAGGGGGTGCAAAAAGTAAAATGGGGGTGTCAATAGTGAGCCAGGATCAAGCCCAGCCCACCACTTCATCTTCAACCTCTGTCCTTCACAAAACGCACGCGCCTGTTACCAAACCTGAACATCCTGTATACGAGCTCTATTGCAAAAACACATAACATCAAAGTTGTAGAGCTTTTCAAGACGAATCTAACCATATAAAAAACTAATCCTAACTCTCAAAGACCAGAGAGAATTTCTCTGGCCCTAAAATCGAACCTAATTTTTTCAGTATGTTCATGGATCAAATTCTCTTAGCATGCTCAATATAAATGAAAGCTAGGCATATGTACAACTTCATGGCAATGAATACTACATTTCTTATTCACAAACCTAAGGCTAAATATTCCTAAATAGAGAGATAGGAAGTTGACAAAAACTTGTTTCAGCTGACTTCGTGTATGGCAATGTGGAGCTTTTCAACAAGGCCTGAGATGTCTGGGAGCTTGCTTGAACTTCACTTGACCTTCTCCAATGTCTAGCTTGCCTTGAATGTACTTGAATCAGCCTACAGAACTCAACCTGCACAAGCTCAAAGTGAAAATGGAAAACCCTGTAAATGGAGTTACAGTTGGTGTTTGAGGTTTGGGATATCTTGGATGGATTGACTGGAAGGTGTTTGAACAAACTTGGGGCAAAACGCACGAGCAAAATGAGCTATGGAAGTCAAGTTGCAGATGCTGCCCTGTTTTGCCAATGGAAGGTGATTTCTTGCTATGGGATGTTTGAAGGCTCAAGAGATCGTGTTTCTGGCTCAGAGTGGTGTGAGAAAGATGGTTCAAATGTTTACACAAGTTGGTTTTGGCTCATGTTCCAATTCTCATGTATTTGGCATATTTCTTGTATATGAAGCAAAAGTGGGAAGTCCTGTCCAACAGGCCTGTACAGGCTATCCTTATGCTTGCACACTTTGCCCTTGGCCCCTCCAATTTATGGATTTTATTAGCTGCATCAGATATGGACCAATGCTCAAGGGATTCAGTTTTGACATAAAGCACATTTTTGCAAAAATGGTAATGTACCTTTTACTATTTAGGGATTAATCTTGTGTAAAATGCCCTAATGACCAAAACAATGGATTTGTATTAAATTATTGAGTGTGAAATGGTTTAGAGGCTTGTAATCTAGTGCAAAGCAAGCTGACTTGAAATTGCAACTTGTATGAACATGAACATGCCATGGATGAAAAGTGAGTTTTTGCCAACTTCAAGCCTTTGATTATCTCTAACCACAAATTTGTTTGGAGAGTTCTTGGACATTTTGGAATGGTTGCAACATGCTCTACAATCCATATTTGAAATGAAACTTGATATTCCAAGTGGAACTATGTGAAAAATGGCCATGAAGATAGGTCAAAATCCTGCCTAAATTAGGGCAAAATTTCACTAAGTTAAAAGTTTTAGGGACCCTTGTTCCAAAAATTATAACTTGAGATCCAAGCTTCTTTTTAGAAAACTTTGTGATTCAAAGTTGTATACTTTGTAGAGGACTACAAATTTCACGTTGGAGGTTTTGTTTGAATCCAACTGCATCATGGTGAAAATGTTGGACAAAGTTAGAAAAAATTAAGAAATTTTCATAACTTGGGAAAATTCTAAGTTATGAAATATTTCAACTTTAAACCCTAATTTGCAAATTTGGGTTTCTTGATGAACAAGTTTCATGTTTTGACACATCTTGATGAAAAATGACCCTTGGCACTTGATTTTGACCAAAAAGTCAAAGTTTGACTTTTCAGTGTATAGTCAAATTTTGATCAGTTGACTGAAAAATTCATCTGTCAATCCAATGCAATTTGGATCTTTTGAACTTGTTGAATAGGTCAAGATGATTTCATTGAGTCCTTGAATCCATGCTTGAACCCAATTTTCCGTTGGCTAGGTCAAAAAGTCAGAAATTGCCTTTGTACAGTCAAAACCCTAAAAATGACCATTTTGCCTTTTTGATGATCTGATCAAATTTCTTGAGGAGTTGTAGTCCAAACTTGATCAAATGATTCATATGAGTTCATAATGTTGATGTGGGTCAAAATTCATGAGGTTTGACTGTAAATTGGCTACAATTGACTTTTTCCCCCAATACAACTGATTTCTAGGTCAACTGTCCAATTGACTGGGCAAAAATTTGATCCAAGGCTTGAAACTTGGTATGGACAAACTTATGAGTCCAAAATGAAGTATGAAAGTCACTTTGAGCATTGAAAATCCAAAAATACTTATGCAAACTCAAACCCTAATTTAGGTCAACAGTGCAAGGAGATGTCTTAAGCAGTACAAAACCTAACTTGATCTTGAATTCAAAGAGCCTTGTGATGAGAAATGTTGATAAAATAAGAGGGAAAATTTTGGGGTACAACACATTCCACCCAAATCCATAACCCTGCTATCCGCTACTTCCAAATGATCTTGGCCTTTACCTTTTTCAGAAAACCTAAAAATGATACCTTAGTGTCTAAGGATGAACTTTCATTATGTTATATATTTTCCAGTCTAGACCCGTAAATGGTGCAGACTTCATGCTTGATAACTTACACAATATTGCACAAGCTACTCATGGCCCCATTCTGATCGGTGGTCTTGTTTTTATGATTGCCACTGCTTTAGCCTTAAGAACCTCACTTTCACACCTAAACCTTTTAGGAGGCTATTTCCCAAAGAACATCATTTTCTGTTTCAATACGGGACTAATTGGAAACCTTGGTCCTAATCATTTTCAACTATTAGTAAACCATGAGTCCTTTCATCATTTCACATTGCCCAATACTGAGAAAACTATTGTGCACAACAAAGATAACTGGCTTTATGATTTAGAAGGAAAAGATGGGACTGACCCCGACCCTAAGACCCCTCGCTCTACCACTATTATCCAGCCCCAGAACCTACCACCCCTCATGCTTCCTCTTTGGTCATTGCACCGCCTCTGGTTGACCATGTTGCGGCCATCGATGCTCTCCAAACCGAGTTTACCACTCTTCGTGCCAAGGTTACTACTCTTCGCCAAGATTTATATGGATGTATATATGTTGAAAATGAGCAGTTTGACCATCTGTAACAGGAGCTTCATTCTCTAAAGAGACATTATTGCCCCGCTGACACCCATCGTGGCTGATTCTTCATATTACCGTTTTTCTCATCTCTATTCTAAAACATTGCGGTCGCTATTTTGTTTAGTTGTGGGAGGAGATATATATTTTTCCTGCTTTCTAATTATGATTTTTCTTTTACCGTTTTCTAATTTAGGAATTTCTATTGTTTTCATTTCATCTAACAACTCTTTAAGTTTTTAGTTTATTATCCTATTCTCAATATTTAAGTTTTTTTTCTTCAATTAATTCTATCATATTGCTTTTTAAATTATTTCTATTAATGCTATCATAACACGGTCCAATAAAATGCATGAAAATTTGGTCAAAAAGAAAATGCAGCAACCATTAATGTCCCTGCCGCACGCCATTAATGTCTCCGCCCACCATTAATGCAATCAGTGTGGCGATTGTTGGAAGCGGTAAAGCGGAAAGCAAAAAGTAAAGTATTATTTTTACCGGGTGATATAGCTTATATCGTATCGTGTCCATAGAGATTGGTGAAAGGGAAAAACTATCATTCAATAGTTTCAATCCTTCTAAGTTTGGAAAAGGAGTTTATGGAAAAAGTGCAGGAAAAGTAAATAAAGAAAATAAAGAAAGCGATAAACAATCATCTGAAACCTAAGAGAATTCATTTTGGAATCACATGTCACTCTACCCGTCAAATACTTAAACTTGCAAATCAATTGCATGTGACCTAAATTACTTATCAATACCATCATGTATCGCTCACATTATGGCTATCTCTAACGCAAAGTGAGACATCACCCATATTTCTCTCGTCGACAATCTCTCAACCAGCTCAAATAACCCGGATGCATTTCATAACCGATACCCACATGAATATTAAGCCTAAATCTATGTCTAGAGTCTAGGACCTAATATATATTCATTCAAGAAAGAGATTCCGAAAGCATATGTCTACAACAAACCAAAACTCCATAATTAAGCAAAAATCAAGAAAAACACCGATATTAATTTGTAAAAGAGATTTCATACAATCCCATGATCAACAAATGTACATAAAATAAGAGTAAAGATATACATATGACACCCACCATATGAATGATACATAGGGAAGAAGGAGATGAACAAGAAACTTCTTGCGGCGTTAACACGATCTGAGACCACCCATAGTACAAAGAATTGGACCAGAACTCCTGCAAGTGGGAAAGAGGTGATAAAAACCTAGAAAATCTATTTCTAAACTATTTATACAAAACTGATCTCAGCAAACCGCGCTTAGCGGGCTCACCATGCTAAGCGGGCTGCCCGATATATACACACTAAACCTCCTAAAATCGTGCTAAGCGCGCTATCCGCGCAAAGCGGGCTCAGAAACCAAGCTTCTGCCAAATTTGTAAAAATTGCGTGTAACGCGCCAGACGATGCGCTTAGTGCGGTCCCCTAAGCAGAACTTCTCAAAACTGTGTCTTTTATTCCAAAATGCACATCTGGAGCTGTGCCTTCGACACTTTATTTCTTAATGCTCCAAAATGTAACAAATACCTACAAAATAAATGGAAAAACATTAAAAGGTACACTACATACTATTGTACCCCAAAAGTTTCCCTCTCATTTTATTCAACACATGCCCATTGAGGTCCTTAACTTGCTCAAGAATGCCCAAGAGTTGACCAGACAAACTCTCTCCTAAGAAAATGTACCTAAAACTAGGGTTTCCATTTTCACCAGGGTGTGGGAATTCCAAGGGTCCCAAATGCTTTCCATGGTTCCAATATTTCCTCAAGATCATCCATGTCAAGTTTCATGCCTTTCACAAGAAGTTTGCTCAGTCAATTGCCCAGATGCCTGAAAATCAACTGTACTTGGTCAAAAATCAACTGTGGCCCACATACAGTCAAACTTCAAGATTTTTGGTCAACATATACATTTTGAAGAGATATCCATCATTTGATCAAGGGTTGATCATGATTCCTCAACGAATGCCCCCAAATTCATCAAAACCCAAAAGTTGCTAAATTAGGGTTTCACAAGAAAAGTCATCCAAATTTTGACCAGGCATAACTTCTTCATACTTTATCAAACATTTTCCATCCAAGGCTCATTCTTAAGATGATGCAATTCCTTACAATTCATCTTCATCCCACAAGTTCAAAATATGCACTCATCAGAAGATATGAATTTCTACATTATAGGTCCTTTTGAAAAGTCAACAAAAACACCTTTTGGGTCAAAGCTTCTTACATGAACATGGAAGACCTAATTGAGATGAAACCAAAACGATTGTCTAGGGGACATCCTAAGCTTTCTAAAAATTACAAGAACACCTCTCTAGGGTTAAAATTGGAGGAGATATGCCTTGTCAAAGTTGACCATTTTTGCAAAATTGCCAAAAGTCAAATGCGCTAAAAAGTGCATTTTTTTGTCAAATGGGCCTAGATTTTTATGATTGAATCCTATTGGGGACATGGTCCACGACCCAAATCAGCATCCACACATTATTTGATTCATTATTTATTTTATTTTGATTTTTTATTATTTAAAATACAAATAAATGGCAAAAACTACAAAAGATTGATTTTGATCTAATTTTTTTTTTAGGAATCAAATCAAATCAACCTAGCATGACCAAATAAAATCGTGCAAGGGTGTAATGGCTCAAATTGGCATGATTTTGATGCATTTAGAAAGATATAATGCAAGGAAAAAAAATATAAAATCTTGATGATCTTCAAAGATTCAAATTGTTTTTGTTACCCTAATTCATTCTAGCATATATATTGAACAAGAACAAGCCAAAATCACAATGATTACAGTCGTGAGAATACAAGAACAAAAATAATTTTTTTTTAAGAAAGTGGTGGATCGTTCTTGGACCTAGAGGGTGATTCAAGCCATTATAACACTACCAAAAGACTCCTGGACATCTCCAGGACGTGTCCCAATCAATTGCAAGCATTTCCACGTCCAAAATCTCGAGTTACAGACCCACGGTTTGCACATCCAAGCTTGAGTTTGATTTCTTAATTTACGCATGATTAATCATTATTAAACATATCATTGTATTTGTATTATCATTTGGAGTGTTTTGGTTTACGTAATTTTGTGTTTTGATGACTGTATGCATATGTGCCATGGCTAGGTTTTTTTTGGTTGTTTTAGGGTTTCCTTACACGGGTTAAATTGGCCAATAAAAAGGATACCATGATGCTCGTGGGTTCAAGAGGAATGGATCCATGTGTTCACATTTAATTTATCATGCGTTTTGATGATTTTTGAAACTCACAGGTTTGTAGCTATGGCAAACTGTTCGTAGGTAAAAGGTAATGACCTAATACGACGGACAGGGAGGAAGATGATGAGTTGGCGCAACCTCACTGGCCCATTCAAATGTTGGCACGCGTTTTCTATTTTTATCCATGTATTTTTATATATTATTATTTGTTTTTATTATACTAACAAACAAAGCAGATAACCCAGATGGCAAGGCGCGTATTGATTTGAGTGGGAGGACCTGGGTTCGATCCCAGGTCCTAGCAAATTTTGTTTTCTTACTTTGTTTCTACATATTCAATGCATCATCATCCGAAACGCCTACCATGCGCTACCAGCATCTGGCCATTGGATGTATCAATATTCAGATCCAACGCCTCAAACAATGAAGGACTATGGTGCACTCTCAGGCTGGCACAACATGGGATCAAGCGTGGGACATAGGCTCAGCTTCATGTGCCTAAGCAACTCAGCATGCACCCCCCTTTCTTCTATACAGGCCCAATCCATTATTTTTTATTTTAATTTCTTTTAATTGTTTTCTAATTATTTTCTTTTTAAAATAACATCAAAAATTATTTCTTTTTTATTTAATAAAAAAAAATCATAAAAACATCAAAAATCTTTTTTCATAAAAAACATTAAAAATCATTTATTTTCATAAAAATATTTTATTTCTTTAATTAATTAGTTTAATTAAATTAAGGAAATTTAACTTTGTTTTTTTTTATAATTAACAATAATTAGGATTAGGGTTTAATTTTGTACATAACCTAATTAATTTTTTCTCAAAAATAACCTAAATCTTTTTTCAACTAGATTTTTTAGGTTTTTTTAATTATTCTCGCATTTAATTCGCCGCGCGCTTTTAATTTCCTATTTTATTATTGTAACTGCTTCGAGTTTGTAATAGTAATTAAGGTTTTAAATTCCGCATCTTTATTTTCAGTCCAAGATAATTATGTATCTGCAAAAGCCTTGTAATAGCTAGGACTTTTAACTTTCCCACATTTTATTTCTGCAAACTATAAACTGCTTAGATGAGTGTTAATAGGGTTGTATGGAAAGACTAACTGAAACTTAATACAGTAGAAAACCCTAAATGTGCAAAGATAAATTAACTGAAAACATACACTCACACGTGCTCACTCCTAGGGTTTGCCCCACTCCGGTTGCCTTTGGTGAACGGTCATGAAGTATAGGGTTTGTTAGTGATCGTCCTCTAGTCCCGAAAGATCTAAAATGACCCATTCAGATGTTGCCTTGGAAAAAGATCCTTAAGGCTTTAGGATGATTACTAATATTTCCTAGCATTTCTTTTGTTATCGTACATGTCCCTTCGAACGTCCCTTAAAACTCCAACGACGGTGCTACCTATTCCTTAATAATGGGATAGCGCTGTCTAAAAGGAAAACGAACAGACTTTTTTCGAGTAGGTAGATTAGTTGCTAGGTACTTGCTCAAACAAACAAATTTTTTCACACAAACACTTTTCAAAAAAAGTTTTCAAAAACAACTTCGTAACACTCTTGAGGACAGAAACAAGGGTTAACACGAAGTAAAAAAAACTTTTCAAAACAAAGCATACCCAAGCAGTTTTCAAAATGAGCAATTACCTAAGAGCCCGTGGAAAACTACGGATAAAAAGGGTGCTAACACCTTCCCTTTCTATAATCTACCCCCCGTACTCAAAAATATCTCAAAAAAAGGTTTTTCTGTTCGTTTTCCTTTTCCTGATTGGATAAAATAAAAGTCGGTGGCGACTCTTGCTTACCGCGATATTTTGCGAACAAAAAACGCAAACCAGTATTAACAGTCGGTTCTGCCACCGTATCATAGAACTAGAGACTCTGTCGGGGATTGGTAAAAGTGGGGTAAACCTTAGGATCTATGTCATATTTAATTGCTTTCTCTTGATTGTATTGCTTTCTTTATATTTATGGGAACTATTTGGGTTATTTGATCCTACACCCGGATCGGGAAACACCTTTTAGGTAAGTAGCAGTAAACTATGAGGGAGCTGTGTTGGGGTATACCGACACGGTTGAAGCAGTTGCTACCTTAATATGGCACTTTGGTTGGTACCCGTAACCCTTGATTCAATCAGAGAGATGTACGGGGCCGCCGCGTGGTGTCATAAAGCATCAACTGACCTTAGAACCTTTAATTGCACAACTTGGCCAGTAGGACAAAGCGTGATGGCCAGCTTTGGTGTATGCCAAGGTCGACAGATACTCGATGCTACACTCATTGAGGTTTGACTTCTGAGTTTTGTTTGATTACGAGCCAATCGTCGATTGAACAAGGCTTGGGGGAAAGATCAGTGATATTGAGATCCCTTTAGAACCCGGTTACAAATTTATAGGACAGGTTGAACCAATCCAGCTTCAAGAGGGTATGACCTTAAAACTCAAGCAGGCCTTAAACCTAAGGACTTTGTGTGATTTGTCTGTGTTTTCTAGACCTGTGATTCATCATGAAATCATAAACATCATACCATAGCATATCATACTAACTATTTCAAGGGTTTCTAGGGCTCATCTTTGCTCTATTTTGTAGGATATGGCATCCTCCCGCATGAACACTATTCAGATTAACCTAGTGAAAGTATATCCTCAATTAAGGGACTTGGCAGTAAGGTTTCTCGAAAGCTCTCCTTTCACTGAAAAGCATGGTCGGTTTCTTAACTTGGTCACTGCAAAACCTGACGAAGAAATTTTGAAAGTGTTGTTTCAGTTCTTCGATCCTCTGCATCCCTGTTTCACATTCCCGGATTACCAGTTAGTGCCTACTATGGAGGAATTTTTTCAGTTATTAGGGATACCCATTCTGGATCAGCTACCTTTCAGCGGTACGGAAAGACATCCCAAACCTAAAGAAATTGCTAAAGCTCTATCCTTACAACGGTCCGACATAGTGACAAATTGGGAAACCAAAGGGAGTGTTCAAGGAATTCCGGTTAAATTTCTGTTCGAGAAGGCTTACTATTTTTGGGATACCCTATATCTACAAGCTTTTAAAGAGGTTTTGGCGCTCCTTGTCTAAGGGATGGTACTGTTCCTTAATACGGATCAACTCGTAGATGTGAGCACAATCCAGGTTTTTCTGTCTCAGAATCCGGTACCTACATTACTCGAGGATATTCTACACTCTCTGCATGCTCGCACTCTATAAAGAAGGGGGACCCTCCAGTGTTGCACTCCTCTATTAGCTAGGTGGTTTATTTCGCACCTACCCAGATCTACTTTGAAGAATGAATAGGGTAAAAGATGGTCTCATCGACTGATGTCCCTTACGCATTCAGACATTCATTGGTGTTCACGGTTCTCGGAAGATGTTACTATCATCGATCGTTATGGTGAATTCCTTAATGTCCCTCTCTTAGGAATTAGGGGAGGAATCACTTAAACCCTTGCTTAGCATTACGACAGTTTGGTTATGCGAGAAGGGATGGTCCTCATGATACAATTATTTAAGGAATCTCCTTCAACTATGAGAATGATGTTCAGGGTTATCGCAAAAGGTTCATACAAGCTTGGAGTATGGTACATAGGGTTGACAGCAAGACACTTGGGCATAAGAATTCCATACCTCTCGAGCCTTATCTCAGATGGATACGAGCCCGCCCTCAAACTCTTATGATTCCTTATCCCGCTATCCGACCTATGATTATGGAACCAGTTGCCGAGGGAGACACTCCTCATCTTGTTCTTCATCCAAACATGCCAACTGATCACGAAGAGTTACAAAAGTCCTGGGTTCAGCTTAAAGAGGAGCAGGATACGTTTGAAGCCTAATTCTACGCCAACGAGAAGAAGGTCTTGGAACTCACTAGGCTACTTCATGAAGAGAGGAATATCAACGCCTACATCGCGCCAAAGAGGATGCGCTCATGGGAAACCTAGTCTTCTTTTTGTTTTATTTTGCTTAATTGTACTCTCAAAATACATTCTTTGTAACAATTCAAGCTTACTAATACAATTCACGTTTGTTCCTTTTTGTTTAAGCAAATTTGAGCCTTTAAGAACCCTTGAAAACATTGAATACATATCATACATATCAATGCATAATAGGATTCATAACAGGTTTCTCATCTCCTCCGCTGTTTATTTCAGCAATGGCTCTTGAACAAACTGTGAAAGATCTTTAGACTCAGAACACGCAGTTCCAGCAAATGATTGTGGCTCTGGCCAAAGGACAGGAAGAGCTGAAGGCTCTGATTGTTATGAAGAACACTAAGAAGATCAAGAGGATAGCCGGTGTGGCACATATGAGCAAAAGGTTCAGAGGGCCGCCAAGACGGGTTATTGATTTAGCTTCTTCATCTAAAGAGGGAGAGAATCAAGAGGGTGAAGCCAGAGAAGAGGACCCTAGTCCTAAAGAGTCTGACAATGACACTGATTATAATGAAGAGAAGTACCCTTCGGATGATGAAAAGTATAAGCAATTAGAAGAGCGTCTGAGTGCTATGGAAATCCAGAAGGTTCCTGGGCTGGATTTTGAAGAGTTAGGTGTGGTCTCCGAGGTTGTCATCCCCCTAAAATTCAAGGCACCGATATTTGCTAAGTATGATGGGGTCTCTTGTCCTAAAAAGCATCTCTGTTCCTATATGAGGAAGATACAACCTCATACTACTGACAAATACTTATGGGTTCACTTCTTCCAAGACAGTCTGTTGGAATGCAACTGGATTGGTTCTATTAGCTGGAAAGAGCCAATGTTCGTAACTGGGAAGACCTTGCTGCTGAATTTTATAAGCAATATCAGTATAATGCAACCTCACTCCCACCCGTACACAACTCCAAAATCTGTCTATGGGTTCGAACGAGGGTTTTAAGGATTATGCTCAGAATTGGAGAGATTTGGCTAGAAGAGTTCAACCTCCCTTGGCTGACAGGGAGCTCGTGGATATGTTTCTGGGAACTTTGACTGGGCCATTCTTCAACCATCTGATTGGAAGTTCATCGGAGGGTTTTACTGAACTGATCTTAATAGGAGAAAGAGTGGAAGCTGGAATCCGAAGTGGAAAAATTCAGAAGGATGCCTCGTTTAGTGCTGCAAGGAAGCTGTTTGCAGGTAAAAAGGAAGTCAGTGCCGTCTATAACCAAAAGAATCAAAATCTAATCGAGCACCGTCCGGAGGTAGGGGCTGTTATGATTCCCAAACCTGAACCTGCTCAACAAAGAAACAATCATCCAAGAGTAGAAAGACCAGCTAGGCAGTTCACTCAGATCAATATGATGCTGTCTCAGGTTTTACCTCATTTGCTGAAGTTCAATCTGGTTACTCTGAAGGAAGCTCCGAAGAATCCTAACACCACCTCTCCCTACTATAAACCGAATGCCCGTTGTGCTTAACATTCGGAAATTCTAGGCCATGATACCAATGACTGTTGGGCTTTGAAGAACAAACTACAAGATCTTATTGATGCTAAGGAGATTGAATTTGATCCACCGGAGACTCCCAACGTTATCAATGCTCTTATGCCGAAACATGGTCGGGGTGTTAATACCGTTGAAGAAGATGTGTTTGTGACTTCTGTGGAAGAATTGGTGACCCCACTCATGACTATCAAGGGGAATTTGTTGAAGGCCAGTTTATTTCCGGGTTGTGGTGAAGGTTGCCAATTTTGTTCATTTCTACCGACTGGTTGCCCTTTGTTGAAGGCAGGTGTTCAGCGCTTGATGGATGACAAAGAGATTTTGTTTGAGAAGACTCCTGTTTCGACTGTTTCCTGTGAAGACGTTGCTATCATAACCATTTCCGCCAATCCTCCCAGGGCCTCCGCTAAGAGACCCGTCAGGATTACATTAATCCTGAAGGTGACTCCGTTGATCATAACCATGCCAGGGCCAATCTCATACTCCTCGAACAAAGTTATTCCTTGGAACTATGGGGCCGACGTCTATTACCACGGCGTAAAGCAGGGCATGCTATCCATTGAAGACAAGATTGCTGAAAATGCTGATTCCAACATCGTCAATATTGCCAGAACCAGTAAAATAACAAGCAGTGGAAGAGTGTTCTCCCTTGAGATTTCTCCTCCAAGGACTGCTACTGGTCCTGTGATCATTCTCGTTGTGGTTCCACCCAAGACTACTACTGCAATTCCAATAATCTCTCCTGTTGACCCTCCCATCACTGAGTCGGCTGAGACTCGAGGCAAAGACATACTGATTGAGCCTGTCCTGACAAAGGCCAATTTTGTAACCATACCAGAAGCTTCCAAAAAAGAAATGGAAGAAATTTTGAAGATAATAAAGAAGAGCGACTACAACGTGGTCGAGAAGCTGGGGAAGACCCCATCTAAAATTTCTATGTTGGCTTTGTTGTTGTGTTCCGAGGATCATGCGAAGGCTTTGGTTAAGTTTCTGAAAATGGCTCACGTGCCACAAGAGACATCTATTGATCAGTTTTAAGATTGTGTGGATAGTATGACTGCTGATAATGGTTTGGGTTTTTCTGATGCGGATCTGACACCAAAAGGGAGGAAGCATAATGATGCTTTTCATGTTTCCGTTGAATGCAGGGGCACGACTCTGGCCCATGTTTTGGTAGATACTGGCTCCTTGTTGAATGTATTACCTGAGAAAGATCTGAACAGATTGGACTGCGAAGGCTTGACCTTGAAGCCTAACAATATAGTAGTGAGAGCTTTCAATGGTTAGAAGAGGATGGTGTACGGGGAAGTGGATGTCCCTATCAAAGTTGGTTCCCAGACCTTCGACTCCACTTTCTACGTAATGGATATCAAACCATCATATTCTTGCTTGTTAGGACGCCCTTGGATACATGGGGCTGGGGTTGTTACTTCTACCCTCCACCAAATGTTGAAGTACCCAGTAAGAGGAAAGATTGTCACTGTATGGTGAAGAGGAGTATATGATCAGTCACTTGAACTCCTTCAGGTACGTGGAAATGGATGGCGAGTTCATCGAGACTCCTTGCCATAACTTTAAAGAGGTACCTCAGATTATGGCTACAACAGAAACTACCACCAGTCCTTCGAAGGTCACCAAATCTCCCTTGAAGATGGCTTCTCTAAAGGATGCATGAGCAGTGGTTGAAGAAGGTGGGTCTACCATTTGGGGTCAGCTCCCGGTTATTCATTATAAGTCTGACAAATCTGGTTTGGGCTTCACTATAGGTGCTTAAAGGGATGTTCGTCATGCTCAGGCTGGAGGACCTCCCCTAAGCATCAGCAATCCTGGGGTCAATGCACTTGAAGACAATGATGGTGATTCTGACATTGACAGTTGGATCTTCCCGACTACCAACGACGGACTCGTAACTGGACTACTAAGGACTTTGTACCGATTACTTTTGTTCAGGAGTAATTGTCTTTCTGATTTTTAGGATATGTAATTTAAAAACAATATAAACTCTATAGCCATGTGTCTTACCCGGGGCATAATGGTTCTATTTGTGAGGGTTATCATGTTTCATTTTCATATGACATCAATAAAGCATTGGACGTTTGCATACAAATTTTTCGCTCTCTGTCTTTCTTTTCTTTTATTCTGTCTATACAGCTATGCTCTTACACACACTCACGTATCCAAATGCAGATCCATATCCACTCTGGATCCCATTGATAACAGTGCTGCTACTGCTCATTATGACTTTGAAAATCCGATCAACCAAGCCGAGGACGAAGGTGAGGAAGATTGTGAGGTACCCGGAGAACTTGCTAAACTATTACAGCAGGAAGAAAGGGCCATACAACCTCATGAAGAGTCAGTTGAGACAATGAACTTGGGTACAAAGGAAGACAAAAAAGAGGTTAAGATAGGTGCAAATCTGGAGCTTAGTGTCAAACAACGGTTAGTACAGATGTTGCATGAGTATGTTGAAATCTTCGCCTAGTCATATGAAGACATGCTGGGACTAGACACGAATATAGTGGTTCATTGTCTGCCGACTAAAGAAGACTGCCCTCCGGTAAAGCAAAATGTCTGTCATATGCGTCCTGAGATGTCAGATAAGATTAAAGTAGAGGTTATGAAGCAGTTCAACGCAAGGTTCTTACCTGTCACCTCTTATCCGTAGTGGATTGCTAATGTGGTTCCAGTACCTAAGAAAGATGGTAAAGTACGAATGTGTGTGGATTACAGAGACCTGAATAGGGCAAGCCCCAAGGATGACTCCCCGCTTCCCCACATCGATGTTCTGGTTGACAACACCGTATAACACAAAGTATTTTCCTTCATGGACAGTTTCTCTGGCTACAATCAGATCAAGATGGCACTTGAAGACATGGAGAAGACAACCTTTGTTATACAGTGGGGCACTTTCTGCTACAAGGTGATGCCTTTTGGGTTGAAGAATGATGGGGAAACTTATCAGCAAGCTATGGTAGCTCTGTTTCATGACATGATTCACAATGAGATAGAGGTTTACTTCGATGACATGATAGCCAGGTCTCAAACTGAGGAAGAACATCTTGATCATCTACAAAAGCTGTTTGATAGGTTGAAGACGTACAAGCTGAGGTTAAATCCGAACAAGTGCACCTTCGGAGTGAGGTCCGGGAAGCTGTTGGGGTTCATCATCAGTGACAAAGGTATTCAGGTAGACCCTGCAAGGTGAAGGCCATACAAGAGATGTCGGATCCTCGCACTGAGAAGGAAGTTAGAGGTTTCTTGGGACACCTGAATTACATTGCCAGGTTCATTTCACATCTGACTGCTACTTGTGAGCCGATCTTCAAGCTTCTAAAGAAAGATCAAGTTGTAAAATGGAATGACGAATGCCGGGTATCCTTTGACAAAATCAAATAGTATCTCCAAGAGCCTCCTATTCTGATGCCTCCGACTGAAGGAAGACCTTTGATAATGTACTTAACAGTGCTAGATAATTCAATGGGGTGTGTGCTGGGCCAGTATGACGAGTCTGGTCGAAAAGAGCACGCAATATACTACCTTAGCAAAAAGTTTACCGATTGTGAAACATGATACTCACTGCTCGAGAAAACTTGTTGCGCTTTGGCATGGGCTGCTCGCCGACTGAGACAGGATATGTTGACCCACACTACTTTGTTGATATCTAAGATGGATCCGATCAAGTACATTTTCGAGAAGCCCGCTCTCTTCGGAAGAATAGAAAGATGGAAAATGATCTTGACCGAGTACGACATCCAATACACAACCTAAAAGGCAATCAAGGGAAGTGTGTTAGCTGATCATTTGGCGCATCAGGCCATGGATGACTACCAATCCATGAATTTTGAGTTCCTGGATGAGAACATCATGTTAGTAACCGACTGTGAAGAACCTGGACCGGATGAAGGACCTGAGGAAGGATCCCGATGGTCTATGTTTTTTTATGGAGCCTCAAACGCACTGGGTAACGACATTGGCGCCATAATCATATCTCCCAAGGGCTGTCATACTCCGTTCACTGCCCAATTATGTTTCAACTGTACCAACAACATGGAAGAGTGTGAAGCATGTATTATGGGTCTTAGAGTTGCTATTGACCTAAGGATCAGGTTCTTGAGTGTATTCAGGGATTCCGCTTTGGTGATAAGTCAGATCAAAGGCGAGTGGGATACAAAGCACCCAAACCTTATCCCTTACAAAGAGTATGTACTGACACCGCTGCCGCATTTTGAAGAGATCACCTTTGAACATTTCCCACGAGAAGAGAATCAGTTAGCGGACGCGCTAGCTACTATGTCATCAATGTTCAAGGTCAGGTGGGACAATGAAGCTCCCCGAATCACTATTGAGAGGTTGGATGAACCGGCATACTGCTATGAGATTGATACTGAGGAGGTAGCCGACAAAACTTGGTTTCATGAGGTGAAAAGGTATCTAGAAGCTCAAGAATACTCCGAGGGGGCATCTGTCGATGACAAGAAATTTCTGAGAAGGTTTGCTGCAAAGTTCTTCCTCGGCAATGGAATCCTCTATAAGCACAATCATGACTCTACCTTATTACGGTGTGTAGACAAGAGCGAAGCAGAGAGGATCATGGCAGACCTACATGAAGGTACCTTTGGCACTCATTCCAGTGGACATACCATGGCAAAGAAGATCCTACAGGCAGGATACTACTGGTCCACTATGGAAGCCGACTATTATCAGCATTCTCGAACCTGTCATAAGTGCCAAATCTATGCTGATAAGGTACATGTACCTCTATTTCCCTTGAACGTCTTGACAACTCCCTGGCCCTTTTCAATGTGGGGCATTGACATGATCGGCGAGATC
The DNA here is from genome assembly GCA_948472305.1 of Vicia faba. Taxonomy (NCBI): domain Eukaryota; kingdom Viridiplantae; phylum Streptophyta; class Magnoliopsida; order Fabales; family Fabaceae; genus Vicia; species Vicia faba. The sequence continues at coordinate 144,602 of CATIWC010001330.1, read as the reverse complement.
ATACCTACCACGTCCAACGGGCATCGCTTCATCCTAGTGGCCATTAATTACTTCACGAAGTGGGTTTAGGCTGCCTCCTTTTCTACGATTACCAAGAATGTGGTGGCACGGCTCATCAAGCATAACTTGGTTTGTCATTATGGTATCCCTGAGAGAATCATCACGGATAATGGTACTAATCTCAATAACTCGATGATCACTGAACTCTGTAAACAGTTCAAGATTCAGCATCACAACTCTTCTCCTTACCGATCAAAGATGAATGGGGTTGTCGAAGCTCCTAATAAGAATATTAAAAAGATCATACAGAAGATGATGGTGACATGCAAAGACTGGCACGAGATGTTACCGTTTGCTCTTCACGGGTATCGTACTTCAGCATGTACGTCAACAGGGGCAACACCCTATTCTCTGGTATATGGAATGGAGGTTGTCCTACCCATGGAGGTCCAGATCCCTTCTCTACAGATTATGAAGGATGCAGGTTTGAGCAAAGAAGATTGGATCCAGACTCGACTTGATCAATTGAACTTAATCGACGAGAAAAGACTTATTGTTGTCTTCCATGGTCAAATGTATCAGAAACGGATGATCAAGGCCTTCAACAAGAAAGTCAAACAACAAGTGTATCAAGTAGGGGATCTGGTAATCAAGCGCATCATACTGCCACAAGGTGATCCCAGGCGCAAATGGACTCCCACCTATGAGGGACCATTTGTAGTCAAGAACATATTTTCTGGTGGAGCCATGATTCTGACCACCATGGATGGTGACGACCTTCCACACCCTGTCAATGCGGACATAGTGAAAAGATACTACACATAAAAAAGACCCACTAGGTTGACATACCTAGGCAAAAATAAGGGCATCCCGGCGAACCAAAAGGGTTCGGGCAAAATTAGGGATAAAAAATGAAAAAAATCTGTACACCCGGCAAGTTAAAAACCCAAAAGGACGGCTTGGGCAAAAAAGGGTATCCCGGTGGACTGAAAACCCGAAAGGGAGGTCCAGGCAAAAATTAGGGATTAAAGCGTATCACTATGTACCATTGGATTACCTTGCGATCAGACCTCAGAAATCAGATATCAAGCTTAAATGGTACCGATCAATCCAGTCAGCTTCGGACAAGCAGCAAAGTGATGAGATGCTCGAAGACATAGGGGAAATAGCAGAATTGAAACCCAATAGGATCACTACACATAACTGTTTTCCTTTTGTATACAATTTATGTAATAATTTCCATTTTTACGGCGGCGTTCACTTACTAGAGCATCAGCCTCCTTGTAAAAAAACGCCTGTTATAGGAAAATTTCAAATCAATACAAAGCGTCTTTTGAGTACAAAACTCTGTGTTTGTTTTTTCCAATTTTTGTTTTGTTTTGCAAAAAAAACGTCCAATGCTTTATTCTTGACATATGCATCTGAATATGATTACTGTTCACAAATATCTGCATATAAAACAGAAAGACAGTTACTAAGAACTCAAAGAAACTGGTACAAAACCTAAATATCGACAGTTACCCCGTCTGTGATATGGTGGCAAAACCGACTGTTAATACTGGTTTGCATTTTTTGTTTGCAAAATGTCGCGGTAAGCAAGAGTCGCCACCCACTTTTATTTTATCCAACAAGGAAAAGGAAAAAGAACAGAAAAAACCTTTTTTGAGATGTTTCTGAGTACGGGGGGTAGATTATAGAAAGGGAAGGTGTTAGCACCCTTTCTATCCGTGGTTTTCCATAGGCTCTTAGGTACTTGCTCATTTTGAAATTGCTTTTGTGTGTTTAAGTTTGCTTGTTTTGAAAAGTTTTGTTTTACTTCGTTTTAATCCTTGTTTTTGTCCTCAAGAGTGTTACGAAGTTGTTTTTGAAAACTTTGTTTGGGAAAGTGTTGGTGTAAAAAAGTTTGTTTGTTTGAGCAAGTACTTAAGAACTAATCTACCTACTCGAAAAAAGTCTGTTCGTTTTCCTTTTAGGCAATGCCATCCCATTATTGAGAAATAGGTAGCATCGTCGTTGGAGTTTTTTAGGAACATTCGAAGGGACAAATACGATCACAAAAGCAATTTTAGGAAATGTTAGTAATCATCCTAAAGCCTTAAATATCTTTTTCCGAGGCAACATCCGAATGGGTCATTTTAGATCTTTCGGGGCTAGAGGACAACCACTAACAAACCCTATACTTCATGACCGTTTACCGAAGGCAACCAGTGTGGAGTAAACCCTAGGAGTGAGCATTGCCGAGTGTTTGTTTTCAGTTAATTTATCTTTGCATAATTAGGGTTTTCTACCGTATTAATTTTCAATTTGTCTTTCCATACAATCCTATTAACATACATCTAAGCAGTCTATAGTTTGCGGAAATTAAAGCGAGAAAGTTAAAGTCCTAGCTATTACAGGGCTTTTGCAGATACATAATAATTTTGACTGAAAATAAAGATGCGGAATTGAAACCCTAATTACAATTACAAACTCTGAGCAGTTACAATAATATTAAAAAGGAAATTAAAAAAATGCGCGCGGCGAATTAAATGCGAGAATAAATAGCAAACCTAAAAAATCTAGTTGAAAAAAATTTAGGTTATTTTTGAGAAAAAAAATATTAAACTATGTACAAATTAACCCTAATTTCTAATTAATTTAAATTATGAAAAAAAAGGAATTAAATTGCCCTAAATTAAGTTAATCTAATTAATTAAGGAAATAAAATATTTTTTATGAAAAAAAATGATTTTTATGTTTTTTTGTGATTTTTTGATTTAATGATAAAAAAATGATTTTGTGTTATTTTTGTAAAAAAGAAAATTAGTAAATAAAAAATAAGAAATAAACAGAAAAGAAAGAAATTGGGCCTGTTTGGAATCTGAAAAAGGGGGTGCATTGTTGAATTTGTTTAGGCCCAAGAACTGCTGAGCCCAGTCAACGCGCCTGATTCAGTGTGATACTCTTTCTGGCGGTCCATGGTATGACTTGAGCGTTGGGCGTTCGATCTGGGATAGAGAAATTGGAAAATATGAAAACGCGAGATTCTGGGATCGAACCCAGAACCCTTTGCTTCACCGCCCTTGCCTTTGCCATCTGTGCTGGGATGGTTAGTTGTACATATAATAACATAGATAAAATATAAAGGAAATAAAGTGGTCTTTCCCAAACACGCGCGTGATTCAAATCACCCAATGGGATTCTGCCACCTAATTGTCTTCTTCCCCATAACTGTTGTTTTTGGCCACACTTTTACCTATAGTCGTTTCCGTCACTAAAGGTTATAGTGACGGATTTTGTTCGTATCCATAAACCTGTAAAATTCAAAAATACAGCACAAGCAGAATAAATTCAAACCAAAGACATGGATCAATTGTAAATCATCTTCTAAGCATGACAGTACCCCTGATTTTGTCCAATTTTGCCTCTATATGGAATTCCCAATTTGGGACCTCAAAACCCTAACAATGGCATCGTACCATTCCTGCACTTAAACTTCAATCAAACCAATAAAAAACATTGCAAATATGATAGCAAGCGTGGATATATGATCAAAACATGTTTATGATGGATAAATTATTGAAAACGAATCTTGAAAAAAGATGCAAATCGTGGCACTGTGAGACGTGATTTCTGAAGGTTTTTAGGCTTGAGGATGATTGAAATGGCTTCAGAAGATGTCCAGGAACGAATTGCTGGCCTTGGAATTGCTTGAAATGGCCTATAGAATCGAAACCGACCTGTACTTTTTGACAAAAAATTGAGACTTCCCTTCCTTCTTTCACGACCCCAATCCTCTTTTTTTTGCCTTGAGAATGTTATGTATATATATTGGAATGAATTAGGTCAATAAAAACTAATCATATCTTTGCAAATTATGGAAATTTGATTTCATTCTTTGTCTTGTATGATTTGTTTCCAAAGTATACCAAATTAAGATCTTTTCCAATCAATTGGCTCTTGCACGAATTTTTTGATTTGCTAGCTGTTCATGGACTCATAATATGCTCATAAAATCAAATCTTTGATTTTATTTGATTATTCTACTATTTAAATTGATTTATTTTGATTTAAATGGATAAAAAATCAAAATAAATAATAAAAATAATAAAATAATAGGTGGATAAGATCAGGAGTCGTGGGTCATCTTAGGAACAAGTTTCAAACAAGAAAGCATGGGCCCATTTGACAAAAAAAATGCACTTTTAAGCATATTTGACTTTTGGCAATTTTGCAAAAATGGTCAACTTTGACAAGGCATATCTCCTCCAATTTTAACCCTAGAGGGGTGTTATTAGACTTTTTGGAAAGCTTAGGATGTTGGGTCTTCCATGTTCATGTAAGAAGTTTTGACCCAAAAGGTGTTTTTGTTGACTTTTCAAAAGGACCTATAATGTAGAAATTCATATCTTTTGATGAGTGCATATTTTGAACTTGTGGGCTGAAGATGAGTTGTAAGAAATTGGATTATCTTCAAAATGAGCCTTGGATGAGAAATTTCTGATAAAGTATGAGAAAGTTATGCTTGGTCAAAGTTTGGTTGACTTTTCTTGAGAAACACTAATTTAGCAACTTTTGGGTTTTGATGAATTTGGGGCATTCCTTGAGGAATCATGATCAAACCTTGATGAAATGATGGATATCACTTCAAAATGTTGATGTTGACCCAAAATATTGAAGTTTGACTGTATTTGGGCCACAATTGACTTTTGACCTAGTACAGTTGATTTTCAGGCATCTGGGCAATTGACTGAGCAAACTTCTTGTGCAAGGCATGAAACTTGACATGGATGATCTTGAGAACATATTGGGACCATGGAAAGAATTTGGGACCCTTGGACTTCAACCATCTTGATGAGGAGTGAAACCCTAGTTTGAAGCATGTTGCCTTATGAGGAGGATTTGTCTGGTCAATCCTTAGTCATCCTTGAGCAATTGATGACCTCTAGAGGCATGTCTTGAGTGAAATGAGAGGGAAATTTTTTGGGTACAACACCGTCCATAATGGTACAAGGGGAAGAGACAGTTGGAAGCAAAGTCACTATCACATACAAGCCAATGATACCTATACTCCCCACAGAGCCGAGACAACCAAGGCCCGACCTCCGTATCCCCAAGCAGGAATTCCTTCCCCAGTAGGCTCCTTCAGAAAGCTAATGTCGGTATTCCCCAGCCAAGCTTTATAATCATAAATAGTTTATAAATTTTTTCTCCTGAGAAGAGTTTGTTTCTCTGACAGTGGAAGCTCAATCTCCAATAGAGCTCTTCTCTCCAGCAATGGAAGTTCATCCCCAGCTGAGTTTATTTCTCCAACTCAGCAGATCTTCCAACAGAGTATCTCCCTTCCCGACAGAGTCATTCCCCCGTAGGATTATTCTCAGACAGAGTCTCTCCCGGCAGAACATTCTCAAGCAGAATGGATGTAAATCTCCAGCTAATCATCTTCGGTCACTATCCCCAGCGGAAACGAAGAACTCAACTCCTTATACTCTCCAGCAGCAGTCCAAGATTTATTTTCCCTAGCTAGAGAATATCATAATAGCATTTCATATCCATACATCATGGCATGCGCATATATATTATACAACACAATCTCATTTATTTTGGGAACATAATTACTCAATACATTTCATACATCATGACATTACATAGGACTAACTCTTTACCTTTCAGGGAAAGATGCAATCAAGTTCTCACGAGTTCTCTCTGGTTCAGTCAAACCGACACCAAGGTTTCTATTCCAGTTGAAGATATTCCAAAACTTTTCAAGATTTTCTCTGGTTCAGTCAAACCGACACTAAGGTTTCTATTCTAGTTGAAGATGTCCTAAGACTTTCATCTGGGTCATCCAAATCGCCGCTAAGATTCCCCTGATTTCTATGCCAGCCAAAGTTAATCTGAGACCTCTCTCGGGATCAGTCAAATCGATACTAAGATTTCTCTCCCAGTTGAAGTTCTCACAAGTTCTCTCTGGTTCAGTCAAACCGACACCAAGGTTTCTATTCCAGTTGAAAATATTCCAACACTTTTCAAGATTTTCTCTGGTTCAGTCAAACCAACACTAAGTTTTCTATTCTAGTTGAAGATGTTCTAAGACTTTCGTCTGGGTCAGTCGAATCGCCGCTAAGATTCCCCTGATTTCTATGCCAGTCAAAGTTAATCCGAGGCCTCTCCCAGGTTTAGTCAAATCGATACTAAGATTTTTCTCCTAGTTGAAATTCTCACAAGTTCTCTCTGGTTCAGTCAAACCGACACCAAGGTTTCTATTCTAGTTGAAGATATTCCAACACTTTTCAAGATTTTCTCTGGTTCAGTCAAATCGACACTAAGGTTTCTATTCTAGTTGAAGATGCTATAAGACTTTCGTCTGGGTCAGCCGAATCACCGTTAAGATTCCCCTGATTTCTATGCCAGTCAAAGTTAATCCAAGACCTCTCTTGGGTTCAGTCAAATCGATACTAAGATTTCTCTCCCAACTGAAGACAACTCGAGACCTTTCCCTGGTTCAGTCAAATTGATACTAAGATTTCGATTCCAATTCAAAAGCAATGAAGCCCAAAAATTAACCGGATAATAGTCAACCAACAATACATCATACTATGAATCCTGGAGCACGACCGAATAACAGTACAAAATACTACGAAGCCTGGAATCGACCAGATGATGGTATATCTCAAATTCAAGCTATGAAGCCCGGAAATCGACCGAATAATATCTTAATTTCTCCAAAATACTATGAAGCCTGGAATCAACCAGATAGTGGTATATCTCAAATTCAATCTATGAAGCCCGGAAATCAACCGGATAATATCTTAATTACTGAAGCCTGGAGCACGACCAAATAACGGTATGAGACGCTGTGAAGTCTGGAGCACGACCAGATAACGGCAAGAGACACTATGAAACCTGGAGCATGACCAGATAACAGTATGAGGTACTGCGAAGCTTAGAATTCTACCAGATAGAAGTTTAATTGGACAATTACTATTGAAGCCTGGAAACGACCGGATGTTAGTATGCCTTAAATTCAAGTTGAAACCCGGATGCGACCGGATAACCATTTAATTCCTTTTGAAGCCTGGAACACGACCAGATAAGAATTGAGAAATTAAAAAGCCTGGAGCACGACCAGATAGCAAGTGTAATCTCATCTCCCCAGTAAGTCACTGTGAAACCTAGAGCACGACCATATAGCAATTAATCTTATTATCCTCAGCAAATCACTGTAAAGCCTGGAGCACGACCAGATAACAGTTTACTTTCACCTCCTAGACTAAGAGATGATTCCCCATTAGAGTAACGGATAACTGAAGCTCCTAAAATTCTATTTCTCCCAAGACAGAGACCAACATTCCTCAGCAGATTCCTTCTCAACGACAGGAACAAGAATTCTCATCAAAGGAATATCTCGGGAAATTAACATCCTCTAAATGAAATCTTTAAGCCCATCTCTAACGATTCTTCGTCATATCTTCCGGATGGCATCTTTAAGCCCATCTCCGGTGACCTTCCGTCATCTCCTCCAAATGGAATCTGTAAGCCCATTCCGGATACTACCTACACAGTCCAGCACCATCTCAAACAAGTGCAAATTTCTGGGCACTCTAGTGTTCAATCATCTTCCACCTTTAGATTATGAAAGGCAGACAGGCAATCTACATCCTCAAGTTTAAGAAGATTGAACAGGGGCATATGTTGTACCCCAAAATTTTCCCTCTCATTTTACTCAACACATGTCTATTGAGGTCCTAAACTTGCTCAAGGATGCCCAAGAGTTGACCAAACAAACTCTCTCCTAAGGCAATGTACCTCAAACCAGGGTTTCCATTTTCACCAGGGTGTGGGAATTACAAGGGTCCCAAATTCTTTCCATGGTCCCAATATGTTCTCAAGATCATCCATGTCAAGTTTCATGCCTTGCACAAGAAGTTTGCTCAGTCAATTGCCCAGATGCTTGAAAATCAACTATACTAGGTCAAAAGTCAATTGTGGCCCACATACAATCAAACTTCAAGATTTTTGGTCAACGTCAACATTTTGAAGAGATATCCATCATTTGATCAAGGGTTTATCATGATTCCTCAAGGAATGCTCCCAAATTCATCAAAACCCAAAAGTTGCTAAATTAGGGTTTCATAGGAAAAGTCAACCAAACTTTGACCAGGCATAACTTCTTCATACTTTATAAGAAATTTTCCATCCAGGGCTCATTTTAAAGAGGATGCAATTCCCTAAAATTCATCTTCATCCCACAAGTTCAAAATATGCACTCATCAAAAGATATGAATTTCTATATTATAGGTCCTTTTGAAAAGTCAACAAAAATACCTTTTGGGTCAAAGCTTCTTACATGAACATGGAAGACCCAATTGAGATGAAACCAAAAAGGTTCTTTAGGGGACGTCATAAGCTTTCTAAAAGTCCAAGAACACCTCTCTAGGGTTAAAATTGGAGGAGATATGCCTTGTCAAAGTTGGTCATTTTTGCAAAATTGCCAAAAGTCAAATGTGCTCGAAAGTGCATTTTTTTTTGTAAAATGGGCCTAGCTTTTCATGATTGAATCTTATTGGGGACATGGTCCACGACCCAAATCAGCAATCACACATTATTTGCTTCATTATTTATTTTATTTTGATTTTTTATTATTTAAAATACAAATCAAATCAAAAAAATGGCAAAAACTACAAAAGATTGATTTTGATCTAATTTTTTTGTAGGAACCAAATCAAATCAACCTAGCATGACCAAATAAAATCGTGCAGGGGTGGAATGGCTCAAATTGGCATGATTTTAATGCATTTAGAAAGATATGATGCAAGGGAAAAAACAAATCAAATCTTGATGATCTTCAAAGATTCAAATTATTTTTGTTACCCTAATTCATTCTAGCATATATATTGAGCAAGAACAAGCCAAAAACACAAGGATTACAGTCGTGAGAATACAAGAACAAAACTCGAAAATTTGCAAGAAAGTGGTGGATCGTTCTTGGACCTAGAGGGTGATTCAAGCCATTATAACACTACCAATAGACTCCTAGAATTCTCCAGAACGTGTCCCAATCAATTGCAAGCATTTCCACGTCCAGAATCTCGAGTTACAGACCCACGGTTTGAACATCCAAGCTTGAGTTTGATTTCTTAATTTACGCATGATTAATCATTATTAAACATAGCATTGTGTTTGTATTATCATTTGGAATGTTTTGGTTTACGTAATTTTGTGTTTTGATGACTGTATGCATATGTGCCATGGCTAGGGTTTATTTGGTTGTTTTAGGGTTTCCTTACACGGGTTAAATTGGCCGATAAAAAGGATATCATGATGCTCCTGGGTTCAAGACGAATGGATCCATATGTTCACATTTAATTTATCATGCGTTTTGATGATTTTTGAAACTCACAGGTTTGTAGCTATGGCAAACTGTCCGTAGGTAAAAGGTAATGACCTAATACGACGGACGGGGAGGAAGATGATGAGTTGGTGCAACCTCATTGGCCCATTCAAATGCTGGTGCTCGATTTCTGTTTTTATCCACGTGTTTTCATATATTATTATTTGTTTTTATTATACTAACAAATAAAGCAGATAGCCCAGATGGCAAGGGGCGCGTATTGATTTGAGTGGGAGGACCTGGGTTCGATCCCAGGTCCCAACAAATTTTGTTTTCTTACTTTATTTCTACAAATTCAATGCATCATCATCCAAAACGCCTACCATGCGCTACCACCATCTGGCCATTGGATGTATCAATAATTCAGATCCAACGCCTCAAACAATGAAGGACTATGGTGCACTCTCAGACTGGCACAACATGGGATCAAGCGTGGGACATGGGCTCAGCTTCATGGGCCTAAGCAACTCAGCATGCACCCCCCTTTTTTCTATACAGGCCCATTCCATTCTTTTTTATTTTAATTTCTTTTAATTGTTTTCTAATTATTTTCTTTTTAAAATAACATCAAAAATTATTTCTTTTTTATTTAATAAAAAAAATCATAAAAACACCAAAAATCTTTTTTCATGAAAAATATTAAAAATTATTTATTTTCATAAAAATATTTTATTTCTTTAATTAATTAGTTTAATTAAATTAGGGCAATTTAACTTTGTTTTTTTATAATTAACAATAATTAGGATTAGGGTTTAATTTTGTACATAAACTAATTAATTTTTTCTCAAAAATAACCTAAATCTTTTTTCAACTAGATTTTTTAGGTTTTCTAATTATTCTCGCATTTAATTCGCCGCGCGCTTTCAATTTCCTTTTTTATTATTATTGTAACTGCTCTGAGTTTGTAATAGTAATTAGGGTTTTAAATTCCGCATCTTTATTTTCAGTCCAAGATAATTAGGGTTTTAACTTTCCCACATTTTATTTCCGCAAACTATAAACTGCTTAGGTGAATGTTAATAGGATTGTATGGAAAGACTAACTGAAAATTAATACAGTAGAAAACCCTAAATGTGCAAAGATAAATTAACTGAAAACATCACATGTGCTCACTCCTAGGGTTTTCCCCACTTCGGTTGCCTTCGGTGAACGGTCATGAAGTATAGGGTTTGTTAGTGGTCGTCCTCTAGTCCCGAAAGATCTAAAATGACCCATTCAGATGTTGCCTCGGAAAAAGATCCTTAAGGCTTTAGGATGATTACTAATATTTCCTAGCATTGTTTTTGTGATAGTACATGTCCCTTCGAACGTCCCTTAAAACTCCAATGACAGTGCTACCTATTCCTTATTAATGGGATAGCGCTGTCTAAAAGAAAAACGAACAGGCTTTTTTCAAGTAGGTAGATTAGTTCCTAAGTACTTGCTCAAACAAACAATTTTTTTTTCACACAAACACTTTTCAAACAAAGTTTTCAAAAACAACTTCGTAACACTCTTGAGGACAAAAACAAGGGTTAACACGAAGTAAAACAAAATTTTTCAAAACAAAGCACACACAAGCAGTTTTCAAAATGAGCAATTACCTAAGAGCCCGTGGAAAACCATGAATAGAAAGGGTGCTAACACCTTTCCTTTCTATAATCTACCCCCCGTACTCAGAAATATCTCAAAAAAAGGTTTTTTCTATTCTTTTTCCTTTTCCTGATTGGATAAAATAAAAGTCGGTGGTGACTCTTGCTTACCGTGACATTCTGCGAACAAAAAACACAAACCAATATTAACAGTTGGTTCTGCCACTGTATCACATGTACACAAAATCACAAACTAAACATATTTACATAAAAGTCAGGTTTATTCAACCGAACAACAAAGAGTTTGTAAGTGCAACAAAAAGTATATACAAAAGTTTTACAATTTGCACTTATCATCGACCACCACACTCCCTGCCGCTCGCCATCAATTCTTCTGTGGAACTCGTCACCTTGCCATGCGTCCTCCTAGACTTCCCACTCCCTCATGTTATCACACATGAACTCCTGTAACGTACACCCACTAAAACACCATTATTTCATATTATTCCATTCGATCCCATTTCAACTACCACATTTAATTACCACTAAGTATTTATCAATTCACAAACATTCTTTCATTCCACCTTTCATTTCTACTTTTTCTCTTTTGTATACTCAAAATTTTGCAAGTTACTGTCATGGCAAAAGGGTAAGGTTACCAAATAATTTTTAGTGAAGGAAGACCTGGTGAGAGGCATGCAAAACTCTACATTTCTCTACAAAATGGAGAAATCCTACCAACAAGGTATGCTGATGAAACTTATTTAAGAACTTTAGGATTGTATGAGAGTGTTAACCATATGCTAAATGTATTGGGTCTTAACCATTTTCTATCTATGAAAGACCTTGTTTATGTCCAACGCACAAGATAATTCCTTAACTCTCTTATTTATTCTCCCATCCCCAACACATGTAGTTCTAGTGGAACTGTTTACTTTCGTATGTTCAATATAAGCTATGAATTCAATTTTAACCGTTTAGCTGAATTGCTAAATTCCCCCATGGGGATGGTGTTAAGTGTGAGGTCTCATACACCATTGGGTGGCACAATGATGTGAGCCTGTTCTGTAGGGCACTAACAGGGAGACCAACAAACAAATTTGAGGGTAATAATGCTTCATTGATTCATAACCCGACCATACGATATTTCCGCCAATTATTAGCGTGCACCATTTTAGTCGGGCAAATTCCAACAATAGTAATACTAAATAATTCTTTTATTTTTTTGCCGTTTTTGTACCCGATAAAATTAATATAGTCCCATTCATACTCTCCCACATGCATGTGCTCGTCACTGCAAGACGGGGATATATCACTTTAGGAGGATTAATAACCTCCATTGCCCGCGCCATAGGGCTAGAGCCTAAATTAGCAACCTTAGTACCTCTCCCTTCACGTTTCATTGATATTGACATGCCTAGGAGTATGAATTTAGTAAAACAAAGACCAGACAGTAAATTTGATTTATTCATTAATAACAAAGTCTTTCCGGAAATCACTCTCCCAGACCCAAACCGCACAAATTTGCGCAATCAGAATAACTTTTTCTATATTGATGACCCAATGCCTAACCTAGTCCCCGCGCACATTCCTAAGAATGTAGCTGCTGGATGGGACACTGATAACGAGTACGACCGACGAGAGAGGGGGTCTCCAGTGAGTACCTAACCCCCTCCCTCTCATGCTAATGTTACACATACACATTGTGCACCTGGTTCTTCTAAGTTTTATGCAGGTACCTCTGTTAGCGACTATTATTTTACTGAAGCTATGATAAAATAACATATAACGCGCGAGGAAGAGTGTGATGGGTTATTCTATGCTATGTATGGGCAACAACAAGAGATAATGGATTACATGCATATATTTAAAGCTCAAATAACATGCTCCTTATCCCAGGTACAAGAGAAACAAGCACACATGGCACATAGCCTCCTCCAACTGCAAGATTCCAACGCATCACTAGCAACCCAAATTCAGCAGCTCCAACTCTCCTAATGTCTCCACAGCAGTAGGAGTCATCGTCGATGACAATATTCATCCAACGAGACAGGGGTTAATGAATGAATTCATTAGCCTCGTTTCAAACTTCTCCTTTTCCACCTTATTTCGAAACATTGAGGACAATGTTTGAATTAAGTGTGGGAGAGGTACTTTATAATTTTTATTTATTTCTTTCTAGGTAGATTTAATTATTATATTTATTTCCTTTGTTTAGCATTAATCGAGTCAAATTCATGTGCTATCGAGTCTTTATGTGCGGTTTCCGTTATTTATTCGATTCTTCCAGTTTCTTGAGCCATAACAAAAATTAAACTTTGGTTTGATGCATGACACGACACTCTAAGAGTATATAGGTTATTTTGCACTTTAGGCTATGTTAGAAAGACTTTGGAAAAGAATCAACAAAATCAGTACCGTTTTGACACCCTAAACCCCCTAAATATGCAAGATCAATTTGAGTACCTATTATTCCGAGACCTTAAGTTTGAGTTTTAAAGTAGCCCCGAGTAGTTTATATTAGCAGTCAACACCATCCTAAGCACACTCTACATAGGAAGATCGGTGAATATAAGTGAATGATCTTGATTTTTAATGAATATATTGTTTAATTGAAAATGGGAACGCACCTTTTAAGTTTGGTGACCTTCACCCACTCACTTAGCCTACCAAATGTTGAACCTACAAAAAGATGATAATAATTACCCGCTGTTAGTTGGTCCAGAGGTCGTTGGTGCTAGACTTGGTAGGGCGGATCACAGTCTGATCCTGATGTTGTGTAAAATCAAATGAAAGTATTGTTTTATTGTATCTGCATGGATTTGGGCGATATCAAAACTGTTCAATGATTTCTATATTTCTAAGCATAAGTTTCAAGATTTGTTTGGCTTATAAGCGACGAAAAGTAAAATGTGTAAATAATGAAAGATAAGTTTCAGTGGAATAGACTTGTTGAAATTGGTTTTCATTCACCGATTCGATATGCAAAACTCAGATCAGTTATACACAATATATGCTTGTTTCATTATCATCATGTATTGCATACAAACAAAGCTCATGTCTAAACTTTGATGCGAATTCTACCTTATAGTTTAATCGACGATTTCTCAGCCTATTAAACAATACTGTAGCATTATGATTCGATACTTTAGTGAATATTAAACCTAAATATATGTCTAGTATTTAGAGTTTAATAGTTGTTATCTTAGAAATAAACTAGAACCGTATTTATCAATATCAATTATATCAAGAAATAAACGGTAAAACAAAGATAACAACGATAATGATTCAAACATAAATTTCATATACACCATGATCAAAGTAAATACATATTGTTTCAGCGAACTATGACAAATCTCAACAAGAGAGGGATTTAGCTACTCATGGTAGCTTGAAGCACATTTGAATATTTGAGTTGAAATGACATCAACAATGATTTCCCGACTCTTAATACGTATCCAGCCCTTTTACCTAAAACCTCCTTTAATCCTATTTGTACTACTATTACATATGATGTCTATGATATTACTATTATGATAAAAACTTGAATGCCCCGCTGAAATGGGTTGCTGTCTTATTTATAGCTGTTCTGGCCGCCTGAGTTCGCTACGCGAACTATACTTCTCTAAGTGAAGTCCTTGCTTCTGAGATAATTTTTCAAATCAACTTGGAAACTTGAGACCGCCAAAATTCTCTAAGAGAAGTTTGGCTTCCTTAGCGAAGTTGATTTATTTGTCCTTAAGCTTTTTCATATATCTTCCATAAATCACCAGAGTTCGCTAAGCGAGGTGATGTTCACTTAGCTAAGTTGCTTTCTTTAGCCTGAAGTCTTCAAAATATCTTCCCTTGACCACCCCGTTTTGCTAAGTAAAGTGATACTCGCTTAGAGAAGTTGCTTTCTTCAGCCAGAAGTCTTTTTGATCACCCTGTTTCGCTAAGTGAAGGCCTGATTCGCTAGGCAAACTGCTTTGCTTCTCCCTGCTGTTGGCGAAACTTGCTGAGTTTCTCCTGTCTTGTGTTTGCTACACAAACTATTCTTTGCTAAGCGAATTGGTCTTTTCGCTACATCTTTCTTAGCGAAGTGTCTGATAGTTGGTTTTTGCTTTACGGACCAAATCCTGCACAAAACAAACCCAACAAAGTAAAATTGCACAATAACACTTATATTAAATAATTGAGGTTTTTATGTTATAGTCTTGTCAATTAAGTAAGATAAATTCTATGTAATGATGTGAAAATCTCCATGAATCAAGCATTCTTCAAAACCTCCCCAACTTGAATCTTTGTTTGTCCTCAATCAAAGTAAATCAAAAGCAAGAGTTTCTATACCACCTTTCACATGATTAAGCAAAATTTTCAAATAAGTAATCAAGTGCATGGTTTAATGTTGAATTTCCACATCCAAGTATGCCATGTTTATCATTCTCCTAGCATTTAGACATACCTATGAAAAGAGTCTTCCACATAAAATTCAAGTCAAGTAATCCAAATTAATATACATGTCTTTTGATGAATCACACCTATCACCTTTTTGTGCAATTGAAAAATAATGAGGTATTTTGATCTCTTATATAATAAATTTGCTAACATCCTGATCAATTAATGTATTTATCTAAGAAAAGTATGTTGACATGTAAAGACAAAGATCACAAAGGTCTTTTTATGGTTGTAATATGACCAAGGTACTAAATAAATGTCATTTCCTATGGCTAATGGAAACAAAGTGTTTGTTTAGTTTTTATTTGAAGTGCATTCATAAACTTTGATTTATTTAAATTATATTACTTATCAAAACCTTTCCCTATTTCTTTCTTTTTGAACATATTCATCTTTTCTATTACTTGTTCTTTTCTTTTCTCACTTTTGTTTTTCTTTCATTTTTTATTCTTACCACTTTCCATTTTTTTTCTTCTGTTTAACTAAACATCTTTCTTTTCCTCCCCAACTTAAACAAAGCTTTCACTTTTCTTTGAATGCTCTTCAAATTTTTTCTCAAGATCTAAATGGTTTCAAGGTTCAATACAAGAAAAATAGAATCTTATCAATTATAAACTTTTATGATTTTTCAAAGATATGGAATAATATTCACTATGTGGCTTACTTACTGCATTATTCAATTCATAGTTGATGTATTCATGTCATATGGCTTAAAAAGTGGTTGCAAATGATCATTTACTCACAAGGACTAATGAGGCTACATTTTGGTTTACTAGTTATGCTCAAATTCAAAAAAATGCCTTGATCCCTTCTATGTCTTTATACTGATCAACATAAGTGTAAGATTAATCATGAATTAAATGAGTTAAAACAAGAATTTATCAGTCTCCTAAGCATATGTTGAACCATGGAAGGATGTCTCACTTTTTTGGTTTTGGAACTAAGTGATTCATAATGAAAACATGTTATTGCTTAGGATGAATGAGTTGATTTTATGCAAATGACTCATGTCATATTCATGCTAAACCCTAAGAAAGCAATAAACACATACCTTGGTTTGTGCATTTCTTTCAAAATTGGACCCATACCATTGCACCTTTGTTGATTCATGTGACTTTGGTCTTCCACTCACTGCCTTTTCCATTTCAATTGTAGAGGACAAATGTTCAAGAAAGATATCATGGATTGATCATAATATGCCTATAGCTTAAAAACTATTTAAAGATACACAAATACTAAATTGAAGAAAGTAGCATGAATGACATTTTTGTTGATTCTGCTATTTTTGCTTAGAGAAAGATGGCTCGCTTAGTAAATTCTCCAGAATTCAGTTTTACACAAAATTTTCTTTTTGGCTTATTTGTGCTATTTTTCTTCCTGTTCAAAACTGATTATGTAAGGAAATAAATATGTAAAAGATTGGGTTACCTCCCAACAAGTTCTTGTTTAACTTCATTAGCTCGACGCCTGTTTTCACGAAAGATTAAGGTGATTGGTATGAATTTTTCAAAGTGTCCTTACCACCATTATTTGGCCTTTATTTGTCATTCATTATTTTCAATACCAGACCTATTTTATCACGAGCTTTCACTTTGGAATAGTCTTCCTCTTTATTTTGTAAGGCTTGAAACAATTTGAAGTTTACCTCCTCATTTTTGCACCTTACTTTCATCATTCCTTCATCGATATCGATCATTATTTGGGCGCTTTTCTGAATGTATGGCCTAAGATCCGAGGTATGATGTCATCTTCATCCATATTTATCACTACAAAATCAGTTGGAAACAAAAAAATTTCAATCTTCACTGTTACGTCCTTTACTATGCCAACTGGTTGCGCGATGGATTTGTCAACAAGTTGCAATTTATTTGTTGTTGGTTTCAAATCAAGCTTACCAATATTTTCGAGAATGGTTAATGGGAGAAGGTTGGTGCTTGATCCAAGATCCACCAAAGCTTTGTCAAACTTGATATTTTCAATGATGACTGGTAATGTAACGCTTCCAGGATCAACTTTGGTGTTTTCTTCCTTTTTCTCACTTTCATCTCTTTTTCCTTTGTCGTTCTCCCCAACTTTGGTTTTAGTCACTTCTTTGATTCTTGTTGTGACAACATTGTAAGTTTCTTTTGGATTGGTTTGAGTGGCGGCGGTGAAAGTTCCCGTTTGTTATTCACTCAACTATTTTGCAATTTTCCCAACTTGCGTTTCTAAATTCCTGATTGACGCATCCATATTCTTCTGATTTTCCATGAACAGCTGCATAAATTAATTCAAGGTATCCTCTAATTTTGACAACTTATCAGGATGAGTGTAACTTTGGTACTGATTTCTGCCTGTTCTGATTTTTCCTCCACCGACTTTTCTTTTATCTAACAAAGGAAAGGGTGAAAAGAACAGAAAAAGACCTTTTGAGATTGTTTCTGAGTAAGGGGGTAGATTATGGAAAAGGAAGGTGTTATCACCCTTTCCATCCGTAGTTATCTACAGGCTCTTAGATTCTACCTCATTTGAAAATACCTTGTGCTTTGTATGTTTTGAAAAGCATTTTTAGAAGCGCCTTAGTGCGGAGAACTTTTTAATGTTTCTCGGAATAGTAGAGAATGTATACAAAGTGTTTGAAAATGATTTTGAAAGACGTTTTGTGTAAGCGTCAAAATTGTTTGAGCATAGCGTCTAAGAACTATCTATTTTTACTCGAAAGGGTTATTATTTTCCTCTTTTCCTTTAGACAGTGCTATCCTACTATTAGTGAGTAGGTAGCCCTAGTCGTTGGATATTTGAGGGACATTCAAAGGGACATTTATAGTCACAAAGGAAACTGGGCAAGAAACCTTAGTAACTACCCTAGGGTTTTAAGATCACTTTACCGAGGCAACATTGAGAGGGTAATCGAGGGACATATGATCTTTAAACCGGAGGGTAGCCACTAAAATCTCTCACGTTTCGAGAGTTGTGACTGTTTTTTCCGAAGGAAACCAAAGTGGGATAGCCTAGAGGTGTACATGTGAAATTGTGTTGTATTCAGTTATTTATCTTTGAATTAGGTTTGCTAGCGTTTGATTTTAATCTCTTTCCATACAATCCTATTAGACATGCATCTAAACAGTTTAATAGTTTGCAGGAATTTAAAATGCGGAAAGATAAATCCTAAACTATTACAAGGCTTTGGGGAGGGGGATTAATTACATGTCCAAAAAAGGGAAAAATAAAGCAATAAAGTAAAAGTCCTAATTAATTCTATTACATCCCAATAGGAAGTTATAGAAAATATGGAAATAAAAATGTGAAAAGCAATAACGCGCGCGAATTGAAAATACGTCTAAAAATCCTAAGGTATAAAAAATATTTTTGTTTGTTTTTGATCATGGAAAGAAATTTAATTTAAAATCCTAAGTCTATTTAGTTTCAAATTAAAAAAGGGTTAAAATAATTAATCAATTAATTTACAAAAATTAATTTATTTGAGAAAATGTTAACCTAATATTTTTTGTGATTTTATTTGATTTTATAATTAAAGGAAAAAAACATTAAAAGAAATAAACAAATAAAACAAGTAAATAAAAAATGCAAATGTGCCTGGGTAGTAAAAACAAGAACTGGGGGTGTGATTAAAAAACACGCTAGGCCCAAATTATTGAAGCCCAGGTTTCCAGCGAATCCACTGAGGAATGCATGGTCGTCTGCGCTAGGCCCAAATTATTGAGAGTTTTGAGATAGTTTTCTGAAGCGGTGTGTGTGTGTGGCTCTTTGAGGCAATTTCTGTGTGTCGACTTCTGATTTGGTCTTGTATTTATATAGGGATGTAGTGGTGAACAAATATGGCATGAATCAGCCATTAATCATGGCTTTGAAAGCAAAATTGAAAGATTTGAAAAGTTGCCATTTTGAGATATTTCATGCCATTTTGAACTTTGAGTGAACCTGAACAAGCTTCATCCCATTAGGTGTTCGTTTCGACTTGCATCTCCATTTCACATCAATTGACTCTTCCGACAAGCTCCCAAGCTTTATTCTTTTCGATGGATCTGAGTTCCAATTTGAATTGCTCAAGGCTTCAACATCATGGCTTCTTCAATTAAGTCACCATCTGCATCGATTGCTTGATCTGGAAACATCAGCCTAATCGAACAATTCTTGTTCCTTTCGATCTCCTTTCCTTCAATTCAACCAATCGAAGTGTCACCTCTTCATCTTGACTTGTCGAAGCTTCGTTTTGTTCTTTTCGATCTCCTTTCCTTTAATTCGACCAATCAAAGTATCACCTCTTCCTTTTAACTTGTCGAAGCTTCATTCTATTCATCTTCTTGTTGAACTGAACTTCGACTCCAATCCCACCCTTTTCTTTCGTCTACAAGACTATCTTTACTGATCACTAGTTTATCTTCGATTGATGAATACAACTTGTATGCACCAATCTAATGGTAACCTATGAGCACCAATACTTCACTTAGATCATACAACTTCTTCCTTGCCTATTCAGGTACATGCCTGAAACACATTGATCCAAAGACTCTAAGAGGACTTTTATTTGGCTGATTCAACCCTAACAGTCCTTCTATGAAATCACGCCATGTTCGAAGGTTGATGTCCTTCGGACCATTAGACTTCCACGTGTTTCTTCAAAGCTTTTGAATTAAAAATCTTCTTCCTTTCGAAGCGCCAATTAAAATCAACATGACAATCGAAATGCCTTCCCTTGAAATGCTTCAAATAACTTATATTTTAATAGTTTGAAAACGAACCCTTCAATAACGGTTCAACATAGTGAAGCTATTTACTAGCTCTTCATCAATCGAAGACTTCACAAAAGCCTCCTCACACTTTCTTTTGAACTATTCTTTCTTCGATCATAGTGTCAATTAGTCAATACTTGGGTAATCGAAATTTCCCAGCTAACATTGCTTTGTTTGGTAGCTAATTAGAATGCATACTGCTGTCAAAGCAGCTTCATCCAAAAATCTCTTAGACATATTCTTAGATTTCGACATACACCTCATCATGTTCTGTACACTTCTTTTCTTTCTTTCAGCTATGCCATTATGTTGAGGCGTATA
Source organism: Vicia faba (assembly GCA_948472305.1). Classification (NCBI taxonomy): domain Eukaryota; kingdom Viridiplantae; phylum Streptophyta; class Magnoliopsida; order Fabales; family Fabaceae; genus Vicia; species Vicia faba. The sequence continues at coordinate 124,167 of CATIWC010001330.1, read as the reverse complement.
GGGTGCCATGGAAATCATTTGAAGCTTCTGCAAACCAAAATTCTTTGTGAGAAATGAAACCCTAGTTGTAAATCCATTGCTTAGGAGGAGAATTCATCTGATCAATTCTTGGTCAACCTTGAGCAATTGAGGACCTTAATGAGCATGCCTTGAATAAAATGGGAGGGAAAATTTTAGGGTGCAACGGCTTCCCATGTTTAATCTTCTTAAACCTGAAGATTCAGATTGACTTGTCTGCCTTTCGTGAACTGAAGGTGGAAGATGATTGAACACTAGCGTGCCTAGAAATTTGCACTCGCATGAAGTAACACCATTGGTTGATGATATCTGGAATGGGCTTATAGATGCCATTTGGAGAAGATGAATGAGATTTATCATAGATGGGCTTAAAGATGCCATCTAAAGTAGATGTTGACTTCATAAGAGGTCTCTTTGTGGGGATTCTTGTTCCTGTTGTCTGAGGAGGACTCCGCTGGGGAATGCTGATTTATGTTCTTTTGCTTGAGGAAAACTCTGTGGGGGAATAGAGTCTAGGAGATTTATTTGTCCATGTCTCTAATGAGGATTTATCTCTGGACTGGAGAGATGGAAGTTAGCTATTTTTGGTCAAAATCTAGGCTTCACTGTAATTTAATGAGGGTAAATAACATTGACTGTTATTTGGTCGTATTCCAGGATTCACAATAACTTGCTGAGGAATATGAAATTAATTGTTATCTGGTCAGGTCCAGTCTTCAGAAATTAAGTTGTTATCTGGTCGGGTTCAGGCTTCAACTTGAACTTGAGGTATGCTGCCATCTGGTCAGGTCCAGGATTTGCAGTGTTGTAAACTGCTATCTGGAGATATATGAGAAGGAACCTATGTAGGGCTGCTTCAGTATGAGAAGGAATCCATGTAAGATTGCTTCAGGATGAGCCAGTGCAAAGCTACATTTGGAAATTGTGAGAAGGAATCCGTGTAAGATTGCTTAAGGATGAGCCCGTGTAAAGCTGCATTTGGAAATTGTGAGAAGGAATCTGTATAATTTGCTTCAGGATGAGCCCGTGTAAGGCTGCATCTCAGGAGGAGAAGGAATCCGTGTAAGATTGCTTCAGGATTAGCTAGTGTAAAGCTGCATCTGAAAATTACGAAAAGGAATCCGTGTAAGATTGCTTCAGGATGAGCCTGTGTAAAGCTGCATCTGGAAATATCTTAGAAGGAGCCTGGGTAGGGCTGCTTCATCTGGTCGTGTAGATAGTTGCCCCGTCTTGTTTTAGGAATTGATCCATAGTCAGTTGTTCATAGATAATTGTCCTATCTAGTTTCAGGAATTAATCTGGAACTTGCTTTTGTTGGTCGTTGAGATAGTTGCCTTGTCTGGTTTTAGGAATTAATCTCTAACATGGTCTTGTAGATAGTCGCCCTGTCTTGTTTCAGGAATTGGTCTATAATCAGTTGTTCACAGATAGTTGCCCTGTCTGGTTTTAGGAATTAATTTGGAACTTAGTTTTATTGGTCGTTGAGATAGTTGCCCTGTCTGGTTTCAGGAATTAATCTCTAACCTTGTCTTGTAGATATTCGCCCCATCTTGTTTTGGGAATTGTTCTACAATCAGTTGTTCACAGATTGTTTCCCTGTCTGGTTTCAGGAATTAATATGGAAAATTTGAAAATTATTGATGATATTCGTCTATTGATCTTTCCTGAAAAGGTAAAGAATTAACTGTATGCAATATCATGCTGCATGAAGCGCATTGGGTAATGATGTTCTCAAAATAAATGAGATTGTGATATATGCATTTGTGCTGCATATGCTATGACGTTTGTAAAATAATGTATGAATGCAATGTATGAACGTATAAGTTGTTCTATTGCAGTGTTGTTGAACTGGGGAAAATAAATCCCTGATTGTTGCTGGGGATGAAGAATGTAAGTCTTCAAATTTTGTTGAAGTTGAAATTGTTGGGAGATGGACTTCTGTGATGAGAAATAAACTCCATTGGGGAAAGAAAAACTCCGTAAACTGCTTGGGGATTTTTTATGAAGCCCTGTTGGGAAACCCAAAAAGTTTGTGAACCAGGCTAGGGAGTTCTTTAAGATGTCGGGGAAATAATTGGAGATTTTTGCTCTGTTGAGGATATCAGAAACTTTGACACCATTAGTCTGTATGCTGAAAATGTAGTAATGAATTTGTAGGAGACGTCTCTGTCTCTATACTGGCTGGAGAAAGTATCTGCGGGGGTTTGCAGATGACTTTTTAGACGCTGTCCGGTTTCTTAAAGCCATTAGTAACCGTCTTTCTGTTTTTTATGTGTGTATTTGTAAACGGTAATCACATTCAAAAGCATATGTTCAAAAATAATTATTGGACGTTTTTGCAAACAAAACAGAAAAACAAAAACAAATATTTTTGCACTTTCAAAGAGATAGTTTTGTATTAATCTGAAGAATTCTTCCTATAACATGTGTTTTTGTACAAAGAGACAGACATTCTAGTACGAGAATTCCTTCGTAAGAATGAAAACTATACAAAAATAGTATACAAGGAAAAACAATTATGTGAAATGACCCCATTGGGTTCCCATTTTGCTATTGCCTTTATATCTTTGAGCTTCTCATCCCTTTGCTGCTTGTCCGAAGCTGACTGGATTGATTAGTACCATTTGAACTTGACACTTCTTACCGAAGTCTGTCTGTAAGGTGATCTGACGGGACATAGTTATACACTTTTAATCCCTAACTTTTGCCTGGACCGCCCTTTCGGGTTTTAAGTCCACCGGGATACCCTTTTTTGCCTAAGCCGCCTTTTCAAGTTTTCGACTTACCGGGTGTATCAAGTTTTTCCATATGTATATCCCTAATTTTTGCTCGAACCGTTTTGGTTCGCCGGGATGCCCTTATTTTTGCCTAGGCCAGTCAACCTAGTGGGTCTCTTTTCATGCGTAGTATCTTTTAATTGTGTCTGCATTCAGAGGGTGTGGAAGGTCGTCACCGTCCATAGTAGTTAAGATCACAACTCCACCAGAAAATATGTTCTTGATCACAAATGGCCCTTTGTATGTGGGGGGTCTATTTGTCCATGGGATCACCTTGCGGTAGGATAATATGCTTGATTACTAGGTCACCAGCCTGATATATCCGGCGTCTGACCATCTTGTTAAAAGCTTTAATCATACGTTTTTGGTACATCTGACCATGTCAGACAGCCGCGGGCCTCTTCTCATCAATCAGGTTCAACTGGTCAAGTCGAGTCTGGACCCATTCATCTTCATTTAAACCTGCATCCTTCATGATTCTCAAGGAAGGGATCTGGACTTCGATGGGTAGGATAACTTTCATACCGTATACCAGAGAGAAAGGAGTTTCCCATGTTGACGTACGTACTGAGGTACGATGACCATGAATAGAAAATGGTAACATCTCATGCCAGTCTTTGTATGTCATCGTCATCTTCTGTATGATCTTCTTGATGTTTTTATTAGCAGCCTCTACAACGCCATTCATCTTTGGCCGATAAGGAGAAGAGTTATGATGCTGAATCTTGAATTGTGTGTAGAGCTCGGTGATCATAGTATTATTGAGATTGGTACCATTGTCTATAATGATTCTTTCTAGAATACCATACCGACATATAAGATTATGTTTGATAAACTGAGCCACGACATTCTTGGTAATAGAAGCAAAAGAGGCTGCCTCCACCCACTTCGTGAAGTAATCAATGGCAAAAAGGATGAAATGGTGCCCATTGGAAGAGGTAGGTCTAATCTCTCCAATCATATCAATGCCCCACATTGCAAATGTCCAGGGAGCAGTCAAGACGTTCAAGGGAACCAGAGGCACATATACTTTATCAGCATAGATCTAGAACTTGTGATAAGTTCGTGAATATTGATAACAGTCTGCTTCTATAGTAGAACAGTAGTATCCTGTCTGTAGGATCTTTTTAGCCATTGTGTTCCCACTAGAACGGGTGCCAAAGGTGCCTTCATGCATGTCTTCCATGATCTTCTCGGCTTCACTCTTATCCACATACCGAAGCAAAGTAGAATTGTAGATGTGCTTGTAGAGAATTTCGTTACTGAGGAAAAACTTGGCAAACCTTCTTAGGAACTTCTTATCATTGACGGAAGCCCTCTCAGGATACTCTTGAGCTTCGAGGTATCTTTTTTTACTTCATGGAACCAAGGTTTGTCCACTGCTCCTTCAATATCAATCTCATAACAGTATGCTGGTTCGTCCAACCTCCCAATAGTGATCTGAGGGGCTTTGTTACCCCATCTGACTTTAAAGATGGATGACATGGTAGCTAGCGTGTCCGCTAACTGATTTTCTTCTCGGGGAGTATGTCAAAAGGTAACTTCTTTAAAATATGGGATTAGTGTCAGCACATGCTCCCGGTAAGGGATGAGATTAGGATGCTTCGTGTCCCATTCTCCTTTGATTTGATTGATTACCAGGGTCGAGTCTCCATGTACACTTAGGAATTTGATTCTCAAATCGTTAGCAGCTTTGAGACCCATAATGCATGCTTCATATTCAGCCATATTGTTGGTACAATTGAAACATAGCATGGCGGTGAAAGGAGTATGACAGGCTTCGGGTGATATGATCATAGCACCGATGCCATTGCTGAGTGTATTGGAAGCTCTATCAAAAACCATAGTCCATCGTGATCCTTTTTCAGGTTCTTCATCCCGTCCAGGTTCTTCACAATCAGTCACTAACATGATGTTCTCGCCCGGGAATTCAAAATTCATGGATTGTTAGTCATCCACAGCCTGATGAGCCAAATGATCAGCTAATACACTTCCCTTGATTGCTTTCTGGTTCATGTACTGAATATCATATTTGTCAGGACCATTTTCCATCTTGCTATTCTTCTGGAGAGAGCGGGATTCTCAAAGATGTATTTGATATGATCTATTTTAGATATCAACAGGATAGGGTGAGTCAATATATATTGTCTCAGTCAGTGAGCAGCCCATGCCAAAGCACAATAAGTTTTCTCGAGCAGTGAGTATCTTGTTTCACAGTCGGTAAAATTTTTGCTAATGTATTACATTGCATGCTCTTTTCGACCAGACTCGTCATGCTGCCCCAGCACACACCCCATTGAATTCTCCAATACTGTTAAGTACATGATCAGAGGTCTTCCTTCAACCGGAGGCATCATAATTGGAGGCTCTTGAAGATATTCCTTGATTTTGTCAAACGCGGTCTGGAAATCGTCATTCCACTTCACTGCTTGATCTTTCTTCAGTAATTTGAAGATTGGCTCACAAGTAGCGGTTAGACGAGAAATAAATCTGGCAATGTAGTTTAGATGTCCCAAGAATCCCCTAGCCTCCTTCTTAGTGCGGGGAGTTGGAATTTCTTGTATATCTTTAACCTTTGCAGGGTCTACTTCAATACCTTTTCCGCTGACAACAAAGCCTAAGAGCTTACCAGATCTTACTCCAAAGGTGCACTTATTCAGGTTCAGTCTCAGTTTGTATTTCTTTAGTCTTTCAAACAACTTTTGCTGGTGATCAAGGTGCTCCTCTTCAGTCTGAGACCTGGATATCATATCATCGACGTAGATCTCTATCTCGTTATGGATCATATCATGAAACAAAGCTACCATGGCACGCTTTTTAGGTTACCCCGATGTTCTTTAACCCAAATGGCATAACTTTGTAGAAGAAAGTGCCCCACTGCATGAAAAAGGTTGTTTTCTCCATATCCTCAGGTGCCATTTTGATCTGATTGTACCTATAGAAACCATCCATGAAGGAGAATATCTTATGTTGTGTGGTGTTGTTAACCAGAACATCAATATGGGGAAGCAGGAAGTCATCCTTGGGGCTTGCCCTATTCAAGTCTCTGTAATCCACAGACATACGTACCTTACCGTCCTTCTTAGGTACCAGAACAACATTAGCAACCCATTATGGATAAGAGGTAACGACAAAGAAACCGGCGTTGAATTGTTTCATGACTTCAGCCTTGATCTTTTCTGACATCTCTGGACACATACGACGAACCTTTTACTTCACTGGAGGGCAGTCTTCTTTCGTTGGCAGACGATGAACCACAATATCAGTGTCCAGCCCCGGCATGTCTTCGTATGACCAGGAAAAGATCTCAATGTAGTCATGCAACGTCTGAATTAGTCGTTCTTTGACACTATGTTCCAAGTTGGCACCTATCTTGACTTCTTTTTTATCCTTTTTAGTACCCAAGTTTACTGTCTCAACCGACTCTTCATGAGTCTGTATTGCCCTTTCTTCCTGTTGTAACAGTCTGGCAAGTTCACCTAGTACTTAACAATCTTCCTCACCTTCGTCCTCAGCTTGGTATATTGGATTTTCAAAGTCATAATTAGTAATAGCAGAACTGTTATCAATGGGATCCGGAGTGGATGTGGATCTACAGTTTGATATGTGGGTGTGTGTAAGAGAGCATAGCTGTTTAAAGTAAAAGCAGAAAATAAAGACATAGAGCATAAAATTTGCATGCAAAACGTCCAATGATTTATTAATGACATATGAAGATGAATTAATAACCCTCACAAATATACCATTGTGCCTCGGGTAAAGCACAAGGCTTTAGAGTTTAAATTTTTCAAATATTACATATTCCCAAAACAAAAAGACAATTACTCATGGATAAAAGTAATGGGAAAAAAATCCTTGGCCTCCAAATTGTTGAGTCCACCATTGATAGTTGGGAAGATCCATTTGTCCATGTCGCAGTCACTATCACTATCCTCCAAAGCACTGATTCCATGGTTGCTGATGCATAGTGGTGGTCCTCCAGCGCGAGCACGACGAACAACTCTTTGGGCTCCTGAAGTAAATCCTAAACCAAACTTGTCACATTTGTAGGGTATATCAGGGAGTTGGCCCTAAATGGTACACCCACCTTCTTCGGCTACTACTTTGGCATCCTTCAGAGAATCCATCTTCAATGGAGGTTCGGTAATCTTTGGGACATTGATAACAGTCTTGGTTGCAGCAATTGTCTGAGGAATCTCTTCAAAATTTTGGCAGGGGGTCTCAATGAACTCGCCGTCCATCTCAACATACCTGAAAGAGTTCATGTGGCTCACCATATATTCTTCCTCTCCATGGACTGTAACAATCTTTCCATTAAGTGGGTACTTCAGCATTTGATGCAGTGTAGAAGTAATAGCACCGACCCCATGGATCCAAGGGCGACCCAATAAACAGGAGTAAGATGGACGGATGTCCATTACGTAAAAGGTGGAGTCAAAGGTATAAGAATCAAATTTAATAGGGATGTCCACCTCCCCGTGTACCATTCTTTTAGAACCATCAAAATCCCTCACCATAATATTATTGGGCTTCAAAGTCAGTCCTTCGCAGTCCAATATGTCCAAAGCATTCTTAGGTAAGACATTCAATGATGAACCTGTATCCACCAGAACATGAGCTAGGGTAGTGCCCCTGCACTCAATAGAGACATGCAGGGAATCATTATGCTTTCTTCCTCTGGATGTTAAATCAGCATCATAGAAACCAAGTCCATTGCCAGCTGTCAAACTAGTAACACAGTTCTCGAATTGGTCGGCAGAAGTCTCTTGAGGCACATGAGCGGACTTCAGGAACTTTACCAAAGCCTTAACATGGGCTTCAAAGCATAGCAGTAAAGCCAGCATTGAAATTTTTGATGGGGTCTGCCCCAATTGTTCCACAACATTGTAATCACTTTTCCGTATGATTTTCAGAATCTCCTCCATTTATTTTTTAGAGGCCTCAGGAATGGTTTCTTTAGGTGCCTCTGTCCGGGCAAGCTCAACTAGTACTTCTTTGCCTCGAGTCTCAGCTGACTCAGTAGCAGGAATAACAGTAGGAGTAGCAACAGGAATAGCCAAAGGAGTGACAACAGTCTTCAGAGAAATTTCGGGAGATAAAATCCTTCTGCTTCTGGTAATTTTACTGGTCCCAAGAATGTTGTTGGTGTTAGGATCATTCTCTTCAGTATCTTCATTCTTAATGGCCAGTAAGTCTTGCTTGACGCCATGGTAGTAAACGCCAGCCCCATAATTCCAAGGAACAACTTTATTGGAGGAATATGGTATCGGCCCAGGAAAAGTGATAATTAAAGGGGCAATCTTAGGAATGGATGTAATCCTAATGGGTCTTTTGGAGGAGACCCTGGGAGGATTGTCGGAAATGGTGATTATTGATATATCTTCACGCATACTTCTTGTAGAGGGAGTCTTTTCAAACAAAATTTCTTTGTTGTTCATCAGGTGTTGTACACCTATCTTCAACAACAAACAACCGTTGGTTAGAGACGTACACAAGTGGCAACCTTCATCACAACCCGGAAATAAATCGACTTGCAAGAGATTCTTTTTAATAATCGGAAGAGGAGTAGATAGTTCATCAACAGAAGAAACAAACAGTTCATCATCAACAACATTAACACCCTGGCCATGCTTGGTCAGTGGTGCAATTATTACATTGGGGGGTTTTGGGAGGGTCAAATTCAATCTCCTTTACCTCAATGAGATCTTGCAATTTGTTTTTCAGAGCCCAACAATCATTTGTATCATGCCCCAGACTGTCAGAATGGTAGGCACATCGAGTATTTGGATTATATCGGGGAGATGTAGTATTTAAATTTTTAGGAGCCTCCTTTAGAGTAACCAGATTAGACTTTAACAGGTGTGGAAATACCTGAGATAAGGACATGTTAATCCGGGTGAACTGTTTCCTGGGCGCATCCTGTTTGCACTGATTGTTTTGTTGTTGATTTGATGCAGGGTTGGAGATCATCACAGCTCCTACCGTTGACGAAGTTCAGTTTTGCTTTGATTCCTCTGACCGTAGGCAACACTTATTTCCTTCTTCCCAAAAAATGGTTTTTTCACTGTACTTGAAGATGCATCTCTCTGAATCTTACCGCTCTTGATACCAGCTTCTACTTGCTCACCAGTCAATATCAGCTCAGTAAACCCAGCTGAAGAGCTTCCAATCAAATGGTTGAAAAATGGACCAGACAAAGTACCCAAGAAAATATCTACCAGCTCTCTATCAGACAGAGGAGGCTGGACTCTTCCCGCAAGATCTCTCCACTTCTGGGCATAATATTTGAAGCCCTCTCTAGAACCCATAGACATGATTTGAAGTTGTGTATGGGTTGGAGCAAGGTCAGCATTGTAATGGCACTTCCTGTAGAAAGCAACATCCAAATCCTCCCGGTTACGAATGTTGGTTCCCTCCAGCTGATAGAACCATTCCAATTGAGTCCCTGATAAACTCTCCTGGAAGAAATGCACCCACAAATTCCTATCAGTAGTGTGAGGATGGATCTTCCTGACATAAGATCTTAGATGAATCTTGGGACATGAAACACCTTCATATTTTGCAAAAGTGGGAACTTTGAATTTTTGTGGGATAACCACTACAAAAACCAGCCCTAATTCTTCAAAATCCAGACCAGGTACCCTCTGAATTTCCATTGCATTGAGACGATCCTCCAACTATTTGTATTTGTCATCAGCAAGGGGATATTGTTCCTCAGAGTAATCAACTTCTTCTTCATCATTCCCCGGGTTGTTGTCTTCTTCTTTTGGCTTCTCTTCTTGATTGTCCCCCTCATTTGACAGAGTTGTGAAGTCTAGATCCCGCTTTACTGGTCCTCTAAATCTCCTTCCCATATTCAGGACACCCACTGGTTTCTTTGTCTTCTTATTCTTATCTTTGAGAATCAGAGCCTTCAGGTCTTCTTGTCATTTAGCCAGAGTCAAGAACATCTGCTTGAATTGAGCATTCTGTGCTTGAAGATCCTTAACTGTTTGTTCAAGAGCCATTTCTTTTTGTTGAAATTAACAGCGAAAAGATAAGAAACCTGTCTTGAAATATCTGCTTATGTAATGATATGCATGACATGTTTATGCGATGTTTTCAAGGACTTCGGGAAATTTAAATTTGTGAACCAAAATGAAACAAATATTTTATTAGTAGAATTCAAATTACAGTTGCATTTTAGGCTTACAATTTAAAAAATTCTAAAAAAAAAAACAGGTTTCCCATGGGTGTTTCCTCTTCGTGCCGAGGTAGACATTAAGATTTTTTTCTTCGTGAAGTTGCTTCGTAAGCTCCAACACTTTCTTCTCATTGATCTCTAAAGGTATCTCGTTCTTTCTTCAACTGAATCCAGGACCTCTACAAATCTTCAAGATCAATGGGCATGTCAGGGTGGAGAACTGTATAAGGAACATCCCCTTCGGAGATAGGCTCCACAATTATTGGCAAGATGGCTGCATACGGCATCATAAGGTTTTGGGCGCGAGCTCGTACCCATTTGAGATAAGGCTCCATAGGGATGGAAGTCTTAGGCCCCAAAGTCTTGCTATTAAATATGTTTACCATGCCCCAAGCTCGTATGAACCTTTGAAGATACTCTTGAACATCATCCTCGTAGTTGAACATAATGCCTTGGATAAGCATATTGTTGTACCCCAAAATTTTCCCTCCCATATTTCTCAAGACATGTCAAGAATAATCTCCAAGTGGCTCAAATTGCTCAAGAGTTTGACAGTCAAATCATCTCCTAAGGCAGTCAATCTCAAATTAGGGTTTTGTTTTGCATCAAGGTCCTTGCATCCAAGTGACCTCAAGTGCTACCCAATGTCCTAAAATTTTCATAAGACCATCCATGTCAAATTTCAGGCCTTGCAGAGGAAGTTTGGTCAGTCAATTGCTCAAAAGGTCCAAGAATCGACTGTGCTAGGGAAAAAGTCAACTGTGGCCTACAAATAGTCAAACCTCGAGATTTTTTTTCCAACATTCTCATTTTGAAGGATAATTCATCATTTGATCAAGGGTTGATCATGATTCATCAAGATTCAAAAGTTGCTAAATTAGGGTTTTGTAGGAAAAGTCAACTCAACTTTGACCAAGCATAACTTTCTCATACTTTATGAGAAATGACCCATCCAAATATCATTTTGAAGAGGATGCAATTTCATACAATCCATCTTCACACCCCAAGATCAAGAAATTTACTCACAAAAGGTTACAAATTTGGACATTATAGGTCATTTTTGAAAGTCAACAAAAACACCTTTTTTTCCAAACTTATAACTTGAGCATGGAATATCAAATTGAGATGAGACCAAAAGGGTTGATTAGAGAACATCTAAAGGTTTCTAAAAAGTCCAAGAACACATCCAAAAGTTCAAAATTGAAGAAGTTATGCATTATTGAAGTTGGGCATTTTTCCAAAATTGCCAAAAGTCAACTATCCCCAAAACTCCAATTTTTGACAAAAGGGCCCACTTTTTTCATCTTGATCTGATCTTGTCACACTACACACGTTTCATATCTTCAGCCTTGTGTCCATTATTAATTTTTCTATTTTATTTAATTTTTTATTGAATTAATTCATTTTAAATCAATTTAAATCAAATAAAATCCAAATATTGATTACTTAGGATCTTTTTGGTTGTTATAGGTCTTAATTATCATCATGGTCACCATCAAATTCGTATCAAGCCTAATCATGTGCAAAAAGATTGAATCAAATCAAATTTGGAAGGTTTAATAATGGAGAATCATCAAATATGGCATTTTTTTCAAATCTTGATCATGGTCTTAAAACACAACATTATGAGGGAGATTCTTTCCATACTTTCTTGTCTCCTCATTCTCCTCTATAAATAGAGAGCCAAACAAGCTTGAAAGACACGAAAATCCTCTCTAAAAAGCTCTCAAAAAGCTCTTCAAAAAGTTCTCTAAAAAGCTCTTCAAAAAGCTCTCCAGAAATCAAAGAATTGGTGCAAGTCATATCTCGAGGTTCCGGCCTCTCGCAATTGACATCAAGCCTCAAACCATCCTCTTGAAGTCCTCATGAGTCTTACAAGGCCCAAGAGCAATCCATCACACGCCTAGCACGCCCACCGGTTTGTTATGGATGGTTGAATCATAGGTTCCACGCAAGAATCAAAAAACACCATAGTTAGAGCATGAAGCTTTCGAAGATCCGAGCTCAAGAATGCTTTCTGCACCCTCCAAAAAAAGGCTCAATTTATCTACTTTCTCATATTTTATTTATTTGGTTTAATTATTTTATTTTTAATTAATTAATTTACTAACCAATAACAAACTTTCTTTTTATCAAAAAAATCACAAAAATATCATTTTGTCCAATTAAAATTAAGAACTTTATTTTTCTTTAATAAATTCCGATTAATTAATTAGGTTTTTAATTCTAGGAAACTTTAATTTCTTTTTGTAAATAAATAAAACTAATTAGAATTTAATAGGTTTAATCGCTAATTTAACCATTCCATTTTCTTTCTTTAAATAACCAAAAATCCAAAAATAACCTTTTTTTTCATTTAATTAATTAATTTAATTTAATGTAGGTATTAATTTAGATTTATTTCTTTCTTAAAATATTAAAAAAAAACCACAAAACATTTTCTTTATCAAATTAAATTCTAACTTTTATTTTTGTTAATAAACATTAATTAATTGATTTAGAATTTTAATTAGAATAACTTTCACATTTTTGTAAATAATTAAAATTCAATTAGAATTAATCTAGGTTTTAATTACTAACATTAATTTTGATTTCTTTCTTAAAATACCAAAAGACCAAAAATAATTTATTTTTATTCATCAATTTAATTAATTTAATTTAGTAATTAATTTAGGTTTTAATTAGACAATAACTTTAATATATTTTTGTAAATAATAAAATTAATTTAGACATAATTAGGATTTATTAACATTGATCAATTTTATTTTCTTTCTTTAAATATCAAAAAACCCAAAAATATTTATTTTCATTAATTAATTAATTTAATGTAGTTTAATAATTAACTTAGATGATTTATTTCTTAAAATTCAAAAACAAACAAAAAAATCTTTTCTTTAACAAAAATGGTCAAAACCCTAAAAAATGCGCCCGATTTAATTTTTCGCACGTGATCTATTTTTCCATATTATTGTACTTGCTCCCGGAATGTAATAGTTTTAATAGGATTTTAAATTATTTTATCGCTTTATTTTATTTTCCGCAATTTAAATTAAAGGGTTGTTTTTGGCGATGTAAATACCCGACGCCTTGTAATAGTTTAGATTTAATTTCCGCAATTTAAAATTCCGCAAACTATACACTGTTAGATGTTTGATAATAGGGAATGCATGACAAGATCGAATGTATGAACTTAAAATCAACATAGTTCACCCATGACATGTACAAAGATAAGATAAATCGAAAATAACACACTCGCACATGCGCACTCTTAGGGTACACCTCACTTGGTTGCCTTCGAACGTGGTCATTGAGTATAGGAAGTTTTAGAGGTCGCCCTATTGTCTAAAGATCATAGTTGCCTCGAAACGGTTGCCTCGGAAAAATGATCTAAGACATTTGGGTTACCGCTAAGGCATTCTAACATTGCTTTAGTGACCACACGTCCCTTAATCGAATTGACCCTTAAAACTCCAACGACGATGCTACCTACTCATCAATAGTGGGATAGAATTGTCTAAAGGACATTAACAAAATTTGATTCCTTTTTCGAGTAGGTAGATGGTTCTTAAGTACTTGCTCCTTTTAAAACAAAACAAAACTTTTCGCACTTACACTCCTTTCAAACAAAAACTTCTTTCAAACCCACAAACACAAAGAAAAGCAAAATTTTGAAAACACTTTGAGCAAGTACCTAAGAGCTCATGGATAACCACGGATAGAAAGGGTGCTAACACCTTCCCTTTCTATAATCTACCTCCCGAACCCGAGAAATATCTCAAAAAGGAATTTTCCTGTGCTTTTTTCCTTTCCTTGTTGGATAAAATAAAAGTCAGTGGCGACTCTTACTTACCGCGACATTTTGTGAAAACAAACGCAAAACGCGAACCAGCATCCTAAAAACAGTCAGTTCTCTCCCACCGATCACACATATCATGGGGACCATCCCTTCGAGCATAACCGAATTGTCGCAAAGCCAGAGAGGGATTATAAGTTATACCTCCCCTAATGCCAAGGAGTGGGACATTAGGGAATTCCCCATAGCGGTCGATGACAGAAATATCTCCTATAGATTGGGAGTACCAAAGAATATCCGAGTGAGAAAGTGACATTATCCTTTGCGACCAACCCAAACTTTCTTCATTCTTCAATACTGATTGAGGAAGGTGCGAAATAAACCAGCTAGATAGCAATGGTATACAACACATAAGATCCCCTCTTCTCTTCATGGTACGAGTGTGGAGGGAATGCGAGATATCTCTGAGTAAAGTAGGCACGGGGTTACGAGAGAGGAAAACCTTAACATCATTCATATCTATGAGTAAGTTCGGGTTAGGGAATAGTACTAATCCATAGATTAGAAGAGCCAGGACTTCCTCAAAATCTTGAAAATCCAATCATCCCAAAACAACTGATCCTTTTATAATAGGAACTTGACTAGGAAACCCTTGACTCCGCTTCTTGTTTCCCAGTTGGATAAAATGTCCGACCGTTTCAAATGCAAGGCTGCTGCAATGACCTCTGGCTTTAGAGCTTCCTCTAAATCAGTAAAAGGAATCTAATCAAGAATAGGTATACCCAATAATTGAGAGAACTCTTCCATAGTGGGTACCAACTGATAATTGGGAAATGTGAAGCAATGGTGCTTGGGGTCAAAGAACTGAAAGAGTAAACCCATCATCTTCTCATCAAAGTTTGAGGTAACCAGGTTGAGAAGTCGACCATATTTCTTGGTGAACAAAGAAGTCTCAGGAACCCTTGACAATAGTTCTATGAGTTGGAGAGGTATTCTCACAAAGCTGATTCGGATGGTATTTCTATGAATGGAAGCCATGATCTGCAAAACATAACAAAGATAAACTCCCTTGGTCCTTGAAATGGTTAGTGAAATGAAAATTGATGTTATGCTGCATGATGTCATGTTTGAACGATTTAATCACACACAAACAAATCATACAAGACCATAGGTTTAGGCTTGCATGGGGTTTGTAGGTAAGTACCCTCTTGAAGTTTAGTTGGTTCAACCTTTCCTAGAAAAGTAACTAGGTTCTAAGGAGTCTCAATATCACTGATCTTTCTTTATCAGGAATTGTTTTAGCCCAAGCGATCTTTTCTCGCGACCGAAATATCCCGAGAGTCTAATCACAATGAGTGTAGTATCGAGTATCAACCTGTCCTCAGCTTTATACCGAGTCCGGCTATCTCACTACTTTCTAATGGCCGAGTTTGTTCAACTAAGGTTCTAAGGTCCATTAGTGCTTTATGACACCACACAGCGGCCCCGTATTCTCCTCGATTTAACACAAGGGATACCGGTACCAACAAATGTGTCAGACTAACTCAGCCATCGCTTCAACCATATTGGTCTATGTCATATAGTCTCCACGATCTATTATTGCTTAGCTAAAAGGTGCCCCAGATCCGGGTGTAGGATCTTTTAGTAACAATCCAAACAAAAACCCTCAAAAGTAAAGCATACAAAACACACAATGTAAAGCAATTTAAAATGAACTAAACTCTAAGGTAACCCCACTTTATAAATATTTCCCCAGCAGAGTCTCCAGTTCTGTAATACGGTGGCAGAACCGACTGCTATATTGGTTTTGCATTTGCATTCGTAAATGTTGCGGTAAGCAAGAGTCGCCACCGAATTTTCTTTTATCCAACAAAGGAAAGGGTGAAAAGAACGGAAAAAGACCTTTAGAGATTATTTCTGAGTAAGGGGGGTAGATTATGGAAAGGGAAGGTGTTAGCACCCTTTCCATCTGTAGTTATCTACGGGCCCTTAGATGCTATCTCATTTGAAAATAGCTTGTGCTTTGTATGTTTTGAAAAGCATTTTTGAAAGCGCCTTAGTGCAACAAACTTTGTAATGTTTCTCGGAATAGTAGAGAACGCATACAAAGTGTTTGAAAATGATTTTGAAAGACGTTTTGTGTAAGTGTCAAAATTGTTTGAGCATAGCATCTAAGAACTATATATTTTTACTCGAAAAGGGTTGTTCTTTTCCTCTTTTCCTTTAGACAGTGCTATCCTACTATTAGTGAGTAGGTAGCCCTAGTCGTTGGATGTTTGAGGGACATTCGAAGGGACGTTTATAGTCACAAAGGCAACTGGGAAAGAAACCTTAGTAACTACCGCAGGGTTTTAAGATCACTTTACCGAGGCAACGTTGAGAGTGTCATCGAGGGATATATGATCTTTAAACCAGAGGGTAGCCACTAAAATCTCTTATGTTTCGAGAGTTATGACTGTTTTTTCCAAAGGCAACCAAAGTGGGATACCCTAGAGGTATACATGTGTAATTGTGTTGTATTCAGTTATTTATCTTTGCATTTAGGTTTTCTAGTATTTGATTTTAATCTCTTGCCATACAATCCTATTAGTCATGCATCTAAATAGTTTAATAGTTTGCAGGAATTTAAAATGCGGAAAGATAAATCCTAAATTATTACAAAGCTTCGGGGAGGGGGATTAATTACATGTCCAAAAATGGGAAAAATAAAGCAATAAAGTAAAAGTCCTAATTAATTCTATTACATCCCAGTAGGCAGTTATAAAAAATATGGAAATAAAAATGCAAAAAGTAATAACGCGCATGAATTGAAAATACGTCTAAACATCCTAAGGTATAAAAAATCTTTTTGTTTGTTTTTGATCATGGAAAGAAATTTAATTTGAAATCCTAAGTCTATTTAGTTTTAAATTAAAGAAGGGTTAAAATAATTAATCAATTAATTTACAAAAATTAATTTATTTGAGAAAATGTTAACCTAATATTTTTTGTGATTTTATTTAATTTTATAATTAAAGAAAAAAACATTAAAAGAAATAAACAAATAAAACAAGTAAATAAAAAATGCAAATGGGCCTGGGTAGTAAAAACAAGAACTGGGGGTGTGATTAAAAAACACGCTAGGCCCAAATTGTTGAATCTCAGGTTTCCAGCGAATCTAGTGAGGAATGCTCTGGAGAGTGCATGGTGGTCTGCACGTTGGAGGCGCTGGATATGGATCAAGTGGTTATCTAATGGCTTGGATTGATGGTTTATGATGCACGTATTTGGACTTGAAACATCATATATGCATATAATATGTTCGAAAAAAACAAAATGCATGACCTGGGTGTCGAACCCAGGTCCTTCCCCTTAATTCGAACCCCCCTAATTCGAACCCCCAGAGTCCGAATCTGGGTTGTTTTGGCCTGAAACGGCCTGTACCATGAGTTTCGAAAGCAATCAATTTCGAAGTCCCTAAAAATGGTATCCTGTCATTTGAGCACTACAACTTACATGTATTACATTAAATCATTCACAAACAACAATAATAACATGAATATGCAATCAAAATGAGTTTGAGATTGGGAATTTTTTACCAAATGTAGGTGCCTCGTTCTGTAGTTCTGAGCGTGGGATGGCTTGTGCAAGGATTGGTATGCGTTCTTGGATGTCTCAGGAATACAAATCTGGTATTTGTTTAGACTGAGGGAGCTTGCAAAGTTGGTTTTGATTTTGACAACTTATGAGATTTTTGAGAGTTTTGAGATAGTTTTCTGGGGCAGTGTGTGCGTATGGCTCTTTGAGGCAATTTTTGTGTGTCTGCTTCTGATTTGGTCTTGTATTATATAGGGATGTAGTGGTGAACAAATATGGCATGAATCGTCCATTAACCATGGCTTTGAAAGTAAAATTGAAAGATTTGAAAAGTTGCCATTTTGAGATATTTCATGCCATTTTGAACTTTGAGTGAACCTAGACAAGCTTCATCCCATTAGGTGTTCGTTTCAACTTGCATCTACATTTCAAGCTTCATCCCATGGCTTTTGTTGTACCCCAAAATTTTCCCTCTCATTTTACTCAAAACATATTCCTAGAGGTTCTCAATTGCTCAAGTTGACTAAGGATTGACCAGAGAAATCCTCCTCCTAAGACAATGAGCCTCAAATTAGGGTTTCGTTACTCATCAAGATGTTTGATTTCCAATGGTCCTAAATGATTTCCATTGCCCTAATATGTCCCCAAGATCATCCATGCCAAGTTTCATGCCTTGCACAAGAAATTTACTCAGTCAACTACTCAGATGCCTAGAAATCAATTGTGTTAGGTCAAAAGTCAATTGTGGCCCACATACAGTCAAACTTCAAGATTTTTGGTCAACATCAACATTTTTAGGTGATATCCATCATTTGATCAAGGGTTGATCATGATTCCTCAAGGAAGGCTCCCAATTCATCAAAAGTCAAAAATGGCAATTTAGGGTTTCTATAGGAAAAGTCAATCAAACTTTGACCAGGAATAACTTTCTCATATTTCATCATAAATTTCTCATCCAAGGCTCATTTTGAAGAGAGTCCAATTCCCTACAACTAATATTCATCCCTCAAGTTCAAAAAGTGCACTCATGAAAAGATATAAATTCAGACATTATAGGTCATTTCAAAAGTCAACAAAAACACCTTTTAAGTCAAAGCTTCTTACACAAACATGGATGATCCAATTGAGATGAAACCAAAGAGGTTGTTTAGAGGACATCCTAAGCTTTCTAAAAATTCCAAGAACACCTTCTTAGGGTTAAAATTGAAAGAGATATGTATTGTCAAAGTTGACAATTCTTGGAAATATGCATGAAGTCAACATTGATCAAAATGACTTTTTTCAAAATGGGCTCATGTTTTCTTGTTTGAAACTTGTTCTTAAGATGGCCCACGACCCCTGAGCTTATCCACCTATTATTTTATTATTTTTATTTTTTGTTTTGATTTTTTATCCATTTAAATCAAAATAAATCAATTTAAATAGTAGAATAATGAAATAAAATCCAAGATTTGATTTTATGAGCATATTATGAGTCAATGAACAGCTAGCAAATCATCCAAATCATGCAAGATCTAATTGATTAGAAAATATCATAATTTGGCTTATTTTAGAAACAAATAATGCAAGGAACAAAATCAAATCAAATCTCAATAATGTGTGAAGTTACAGCCCAATTTTGTTAACCTAAATCAGTCTATTATAAGTACATAACATTGCAAAAGCATAAGAACAAGGATGGGTCGTGTAAACTGCAAGAATAAAAACTCAATTTTTGGACAAAAAGTGAGGATTGGATTTCGTTATAGAGGGAGATTCAAAGTGTTTCAAGGCCAGCAATCCATTCCTGGCAATCTCCTAAAGCTAACAGCATCACTTGCACGCATTAACACCTTCAGAAATCGCACCTTACAGTATCATGATTTATCTCTTTTATCCAAACTCGAATCCATTGATTTACCCATTATAAACATGTTTTGATCATATATTTGTATCTATCATCACATTTGAAATATTTATGGATTGTTTAATCTAAGTTTAAGTGCAGGTACAAGCAGTGGCCATGGTTAGGGTTCGTAAGATCTAATTTGGGGTTTCCTGCTCTAGGGAAAATTGGACCAAATTATGGGTACCAATGGACTTAGGGTATATTTCCAGTCAACCTATGCCTTTAGATAGGATTTATTTTGCGTATATTACGTTTTTGAATCTTGCAGGGATGTGGCTACGGACAAAAATTGTCACTATATCCTTTAGTGACGGTTTTATCCGTAGGTAAAAGTCTAAAACCAAAACCAACAGTTCTGGGAAGAAGACGATCACGTGGCAGCCACACACTTGCTCATTTGAATTTTGCACGTGTTTCTGGGAAAGGCATTTTTTTCCATTATATTTTATTTGTTTTATTATATGTACAAATGGTCCAGCTAGCGCAGATGGTTGAGGAGTGTGCCTATGAAGCAAACGTCCTGGGTTCGATCCCAGATGTGTGCTTCTTTTATTTTCCCTAATAATTGTTTGCAGATCCTGTGCCTTGGGTTCCAGCGTGTCCACCATGCATCTCCAGATGTCATCCATCAAATTACTACAAGGTCAGATCCAGCGCTCTGCAAGCATGTCCCCATGGTGGACCCTCAGGTATACTCAACACTGGATTCCACGTCTGCTTAGGCCAACCTGATTTGGGCCTGAACAGAATTCAGCTTGCAACCCTTCAATCTGGGTTACACCCCCACCAAGCCCACTATTTCTTTTTTTAATTTCTTTTATTTGTTTAATTATTTTTACAAAACAAAATCATTTTTTTATTAAATCAAAAAAATCCCAAAAACATTAAAATCATATTTTTTTTATAAAATATTTTTCTTTGATTCCCTTTGAATTTAGACTTTGATTGTCGTATTTAATTCGTCGCGCGCGCAATACTTTATTCCAATTATTGTATTTACTTCAAGTTTGTAATATCTTTAAATTAGGGTTTATCTCACAACTTTTTATTTTACTGTTCAATCCCCAGTTTTTGATTATGTAACCCCCTCCCCGAAGCCTTGTAATAGCGTAGATTTGCTTTTTCCGCTTTTAATTTTCTGCAACTATAAAATGTCTAGATGTATGGATAATAGGCTTGCATGCAAAAGATAAATCAAATTAATACAGTAGAAAACCCTAATTGGGCAAAGATAAGTAAACTGAAAAATAACCACTTGCACATGCTCACTTTTAGGGTTTTCCCCACTTCGGTTGCCTTCGGTAAACGATCATGAAGTATAGGGAGTCTTAGTGATTGTCCTCTAGTCCCAAAAGATCAAAAATGACCCATTCGAATGTTGCCTCGGAAATATCTTTAGGACTTTAGGGTAATTGCTAAGGTTTCCTAACCATTTCTTTAGTGATCGTAATTGTCCCTTTCATCTCTTTCGATTGTCCCTTAAACTCCAACGATGGAGCTACCTACTCCTTAATAGTAGGATAGTGTTGTCTAAAGGAAATAAGAAAATGAACAGACTTTTTCGAGTAAGTAGAAACTTTTAGGTACTTGCTCAAAACAACAATTTTTACACATACACTTTCAAACAAGCTTCTCAAACAAAGTTTTCAAAAAACATTTTATCACACCCTTGAGGACTGATACAAGGGTTACCATAAAATGAAACGCCGCACTAAGGCAAAATTCAAAACTTTTTCAAGCACACAAACACACGAAAGCAATTTCAAAAATGAGAAAGTACCTAAGAGCCCATGGAAAACCATGGATAAAAAGGGTGCTAACACCTTCCCATTCTATAATCTACCCCCTGTACTCAGAAAACTCTCGAAAAAGGTTTTTTTTGTTCTTTTTCCTTTTCCTTTGTTGGATGAAATAAAAGTTAGTGCCGACTCTTGCTTACCGCGACATTTGCGAACAAAAAACGCAAACCAGTATTAACATTCGGTTCTACCACCGTATCACAACTGTTATTTTTGTTTTCACTTTGTATTCTTTAGAAGATTTCCTCTTACTAGGATCTTTGTCTCCTTATACCAAAAACGCCTATTTATAGGCAAAAGATCAATACAAATATACTTCGAAGTACAAACTTTTTATTTTGAGTGGAAAAACGTCCAGTGACTAAAATTAAATGAGCATATACATATGAAGATGATTAATTGTTAACAAATATATGTTTAAAAACAATAATAAACATTTTCTTAAGGATTCGGGATATCCCTAGAGTTACTTCAACAATATTATCCTCACAAAGTATAATCTCCTGAAAACCCTCTCCGCAGTTGAGTGTAGCTTTAATTGAAAAAATGAACCTTGCATGAAATAATTCATGTCCCTAGTAAGGTCTCAAAAATATCCTTCTCAACATGGTTTATTTCCCCAACAGACTATAACTTCCCTAGTTCGAGTTCTTTTCTCAGACCATTACAAATCAACGGACAAAACCCATTATCATCAACGGAGTCGATACTATCCCCATTAAGTTGCTGCAAAGCCTGAAAACCTACCAGATAATAGTTAACTTCAAGAATTTGCTGTGAAGCCTGGAATCCGTCCAAATAATAGTTAAATTCAGTAATTTGTTGTGAAGCCTGAAACCCGACCAAATAATAATTAACTTCATTCAGTAAGTTGTTGCGAAGCCTGGAATCTGACCAGATAACAATTAACTTCAGAAAATCATTTTGAAGCTTGGAATCTGACCAGATAACAGTTAACTTCAGTAAGTTGCTGTGAAGCCTGGAATCCGACGAGATAATAATTAACTTCATTCATCCCAGATATTTTCTGCGAATCCTGGAATCCGACCAGATAACAGTTAAATTCATTAAGTTGCTGCGAAGCCTGGAATCCAACTAGATAACAATTAACTTCAGGAAATCATCGTGAAGCCTGGAATCTGACAAGATAACAGTTAACTTCAGTAAGTTGTTGCTAAGCCTGGAATCCGACCAAATAACAATTAACTTCATTTATCCTAGACATTTGCTGCAAAGCCTAGAATCCGACCAGATAATAGTTAAATTTAGTAAGTTGCTGTGAAGCCTGGAATTCGACCAGATAACAGTTAACTTTAGAAAACGCTGCAAAGCCTGGAATTAGACCAGATAACAATTAACTTCAGTAAGTTGTTGTGAAGCCTGGAATCCGACCAGATAACAATTAACTTCATCCATCTCAGAAAGTTGCTGCGAAGCTTGGAATCCGACCAGATAACAGTTAACTTCAGGAATTTGCTATGAAGCCTGAAATCTGACCAGATAACAGTTAAATTCAGAAAATTTGTTGCAAAGCCTGGAATCCGACCAAATAACAATTAACTTTATTCATTCAGTAAGTTGCTACGAAGCCTGGAATCTGACCAGATAACAGTTAACTTTGGAAAATTGTTGCGAAGCCTGGAATCCAACCACATAACAGTTAACTTCAGTAAGTTATTGCGAAGCCTGGAATCCGACCAGATAACAATTAAACTTCATCTTCCCCAGTAAGTTGTTGTGAAGCTTGGAATACGACCAGATAACAGTCAACTTTATTTTTCCCAGCAAGTCGTTGTGAAGCCTGGAATCCACCAGATAATAATTAACTTTTATTCTCTCCAGTAGAACAATGGACAACTAAAACTCCTGGACTCTATTCCCCAAGCAGAAATGAACACTCACCACATAGTTTTCTCAAGCAAAGTCAATATTCCCCAGCGGAATTCTCCTTAAAATAGCAAAGCAGGAATCCCCAACGGAAACACTCTAAACAAGGTTTGAAGATGCACATACTCTTCATCCCTAACAGCAATCCAGGATTTAACTTCCCAAAACTCCCCAACATTTGTCAAGGATTTATTTTTCCAAACAAATATACTCCTCAACAATATTTCACATTCATACATCATACTACGTACATGACAAATGCATACAACATAATCTCATTTATTTTGAGAACATCATTACGCCATGCATACATCTGTATGCAACTAACTCTCTTCCTTGCAGGAAAAATCAGTCAACAAAACAAAAGTCATCTTCTAGATAGATTTAATTCTTCCAGTTAATGATAGGAAATCAACAGGCCTCTTCTGGTTAGATTTGTTTCCCCAATTAAGTCACCATCACAAGACCTCTTCTGGTTAGATTTATTTCTCCCAATTAAAGACATGTAAAAGACATCTACGGTTTCAGTATAAATCGACCAAGGATTTACTCTGATACTTCTTCCAGTATCTACCAACAATCAATCTAGATGGCATTTATAAGCCCATCTATGAAAAATTCTTTATCAATTCTCCAAATGGCATATTTAAGCTAATTCCTGACATAATCAACAAACACGTCATCAAGTACAAATTTCTGGGCACTATAGTGTTCAATCATCTTCCACCTTCAAGTCACGAATGGCGGACCCGCCAATCTAAATCTTCAGGTTTAAGAAGATTGAACAGGGGCAGCTGTTGTACCCCAAAATTTCCCCTCTCATTTATCAAAACATTTTTCACAAGATCTTCAATAGCTCAAGCTTGTACAAGTGTGGACTAGGTCTTGCCATCTCCTCAACATTGATGCCTAAAATTAGGGTTTGAATTTTCATAAGGACAATTGGAATTCTAATGCTTAAAATAACTTTCATGGATCATTTTAGACCTTCAAGAATACTCATGTCAAGTTTCAAGTCTTGCATCACAAAGTTGCTCAGTCAATTGATCATATGACCTAAAATCAGTTGTATTGAGTAAAAAAGCCAAATATGGTCAACTTACAGACAAACTTCAAGATTTTTGACCAATATCAACATTTTCAAGTCATATGCATCAATTGATCAAGTTTGGATCACAATTCCTCAAGAAAATTACTCAGATTATCAAAAGGGAAAAATGGTCAAAATTAGGGTTTTGACTAAGAAGGCTTGATTCTTGACTTTTCACTTAATACATGACTTATTGGTTTGAAACATGATATTAAGGATTCAAGTAAATCATTTTGACCTAATTTCATGGCTCAAAACATTTCTCAAGATCATTGGATTGATAGATGAAATTTGGTTAATTGATGAAAAAGTCAACTGATAAACCAAAAGTCAAACTTTGACTTTTTGGTCAACATTAAGTTTCAAAGATCAAAATTAATCAAGACATTCAATAATATAAATCTTGATCATCAAGAAATCAAGAAAGTCAAAAGTCAATTTGAAAAGTCAAACTTTCCAAGACTTAGAAATTTTTCTAAGTGTTTTATACATGTTTATTTCATAACTTCATACCAATTTTCACCAAGATGCAAGATGATTCAAAGAAAACTTTCAACATGGAAGTTGTAGATCTTGATGAATTCTACAACTTTGTATTATAGGGTTGAGGTCCAAAAAATTCTTAAATTTGAAGATATAAGCCCATGAAGTCAAGACATTTTCATCTAACACTTAGAGAAATTTTCAACAGGTTTTGGTCAGGATTTTATCCCAACTTCTTGGCATTTTTTCACATAGTTCCAAGATGATTTTGTCAAAATGGACAACATGAAAGTTATAGAGGATGTTTTAAGCTTTCCAAAATATCCAAGAGCATGAATTTATCAAAAAACGATATTATACCTGTTGTACCCCAAAGTTTTCCCTCCCATTTTCACACAAGACATACTCCTAGAGGTCCTCAATTGCTCAAGGTTGACCAAGAATTGATCAGACAAATTCTCCTCCTAAGCATTGGCTTTCCAACTAGGGTTTCATTTTTCACCAAGATGTGTGAGCTTCAAAGGTCTCAAATGTATTCCATGGTCCTAATATGTCTTCAAGATTATCCATGACAAATTTCATACCTTGCACTACAAGTTTGCTCAGTCAATTGCTGAAATGCTATAAAATCAACTATACTAGGTCAAAAGTCAACTATGGTCTATATACAGTCAAACTTCAAAGTTTTTGATCAAAATCAACATTTTGAAGTGATATCCATCATTTGATCAAGGGTTGATCATGACCCCTCAAGAAATGCTCCTAATTCATCAAAAGTCAAGAATTGCTAATTAGGGTTTCTATAGGAAAAGTCAACCAAACTTTAACCAGACATACTTTTCTCATACTTCATCCATTTTTACCCAACCAAAGATCATTTTTAAGAGAATCCAATTCCCTAAAACTTATCTTCAACCCTCAAGTCCAAGAAATGCACCATTTGAAAGATACAAGCTTATACATTACAGGTCATTTTTAGAAAGTCAACAAAAGACACTTTTTGTCAAGACAGTTTACATCAAGATAATATCTTCAAATTCAACATTGATCAAAAGTGGGATTGAAGTAGATATCTTGGGCTTTCCAAAAAGTCCAATATCATCATAATGAGATGAAAATTGAGCAAGTTATGTCTTGCTAAAGTTGGAAAATTTTGGGAATTTTCAAGAATTATGCATTGAGCAAACTTGAAGTTTTAGGTCAATGGCTTAATTTTTTGGACTTCAAACATCTTCTTAAGTCTATAGAGGACCTCTAAAATTATTCTTTCCATTCCTTGCATTTTCTAACTATTTTATTCATATTTATTTTCATTTATTTCAAATAAATATAAAATAAAATGTATAAAATAATTGGAAATTGGCTTTGAGATTTGGGTTGATTTTTTGGACAGCCTAGGCCCATATAATTTCGTGCAAAGGTGTCCAAATTCATTCAAATAGAAAAAGGGACAAGTTTCCTTGTTTTTGGCCAAAGTTACAAATTTCATTCATGGCTTTGAAACGTTTGCTTTAAGGTTGTTTAAACCTTTGTTTTTTTGTCTCCTCATTCCTCTCTATATAAAAAAGAATCTAGCAAGCATTTCAAGAAGCCTACACAGCCTAGAGAGAGCTCTACAATTTTTGCAAAATTATCAAAAGCGGTAAAAATTTGGAACCCACTTTGCAGGTACTTTTGGTCTGAACTAGTAATCATACATTGCTCTTGAGGTTCCCAGGGACTTGTTCCAACCATCCTCAAAGCTTGCAAGGTCCCAGATCATTGGATCCAAGCTATCACCATTTTGGTATAATCTCAAATTCGAATCTCTATTTTTATTAATTGTTGAATTTTCTAATGTGTGTATATGAGTTCCTGGATATCCTTAGAGCAGGTTAAGGGAATTACATCGAATGAATGACGTCTAGAACATGAGATACCATGTACCATCAAGTATTGCCCATACTGGATCCAAGGATGGACCCGGGCTTCATAATTTAGGCTTAGTGAGATTTCAATTGCAACCCATTCTACTTCATCCATCAAGCCCAATCTCTTTTTTTTTTTTTTTAGTTATTTCATCTCTTAATCATTCTAATTATAATAATAAAAAAACTCACAAAAAATTTAGGCTTAGACTTTTTTAATTAAATAATTATTTTTTTTAATTAATTAATTAATTAAAACTTTAACCTTTTTCTTAATTAAAAATTAATTAGAATTTAAGTCTAATTACTTTATTTTCATAATAATAAAAAACCACCAAAAAGGCTTAGTTTATTTTTCTTAATTTAATTTTCTAAGTAGACTTTAGGATAATTAATTTAATTATTTTTCTTAAATCAAAAACAATGAAAAAGATTTTTCTTATTAGGTTTTAGACGAACTTTCAACCTTTCGCGCGTTATTTATTTTTGGCATCTTTATATTCATGTAATTGCATACTGGATGTAATAATTAATAGGATTTTATCTGCTTTCTTTATTTTCCTTCTCCCAATTTTTGTACATTGTAAATATCCCCCTCCCCAAATTATTGTAATAGCGTAGATTTAAATTCCCGCACTTTAAATTTCTGCAAAATATTAACTGCTAGTAACTAGGCATGTATGAAAAGACTGAAATCAAACGTTAGCAAACTTAACAAAAAGACAAAAATAACTGAACATAACACACTTGCACATATATACCTCACGGGTACCCCACTTTGGTTGCCTTCAGAAATAAAACAGTCATGAGGCAGGAACGCTTTAGCAAAGGCCCATAAATCAAAAGATCATAGTCCCTCGATGACCCTACAGTTGCTTTCTCGATAAATGATCTAGTCCCTAAAAAAATTGCTAAAGCGTCTCCACAAGTTGCCTTCGTGACTGTAACGTCCCTTCTATTGTCCCTCAAATATCCAACGACAAGGCTACCTACTCACTAATAGTAGGATAGCACTGTCTAAAGGATATGAGGAAAATAACTACCTTTTCGAGTACAAAGTAGATGGTTGTTAGAAGTTTGCTCAAAAAACATTTTGCACTTACACAAATACTACTTTTCAAAAGTAATTTTCAAAACATTTGCTTTGCTAACACTCTTGAGGACCGATACAAGAGTTAAACGTAAAGCAAATCGCCGTACCAAGGAATTTTCAAAACAAACTTTCAAATACACAAAGCACAAAGGTATTTCAAAATGAGAAAACCTCTAAGAGTCCGTGGAAAACCACAGATGGAAAGGGTGCTAACACCTTCCCTTTCCATAATCTACCCCCTTTACTCAAAAAATCTCGAAAAAAGGTATTTTTCTATTCTTTTCACCCTTTCCTTTGTTCGATAAAAAAAATTCGGTGGCGACTCTTGCTTACTGCGACATTTGAGAACAAAAAACGCAAACCAATATATAACAGTCGGTTCTGCCACCATATCACAGAACTGGCGACTCTGCTGGGGAAAAATAATAAAGTGATTTACCTTAGGGTCTAGATCATTTTTCTTCTTTGATTGTTTGTTTGATTTATTTTTAAGGGTACTGTTTGAGGTTACTATATATCCTACATCCGGATCTGGGGAAACCTTTTAGGTAAATAACAATAGATCGTGGAAATTATGCGGGGTATACCGACACAGTTGAAGTGATGGCTACATTGATGCGACACTTTGGTTGGTATCGATAGCCCTTAAGTTAATCAAGGAGAATACGGGGCCGCTGCGTGGTATCATGAAGCATCAATTGACCTTAGAACCTTTAATTGAACAACTTGTCCATTAGGACGTAGCGAGGTGGCCTTTGGTGCATTCCCAAAGTCGGCAGATACTCGATGCTACACTCATTGAGATTTGACTCTTGAGTTTTGTTTGGTTGCAAGTCAGTCGCCTATCGAACGAAACTTGTGGGAAAGATTAATGATATTGAGATCCCTTAGAACCCGGTTACTATTACTAGGACAGGTTGAGCCAACTAAATTTCAAGAGGCTACTTACCTACAAACCCCATGCAAGCCTAAACCTAAGGTTGTTTGTGTGATTTGTTTGCTTTCAACTTGAGCTACTTGCAGGGTTTTATCATCTAACAACATGATTTCCTTGCAGGACTTGTTCACATTCATTATCCAGTAACCTGGACTTCTTAGACTCACTTGTCTTCATCACCTTACACTTTTGCTTATCGCATAACATACACATCATAACATCATGCATTTCCTTAACCATTTCAAGGATCTCAAGGGTTTGTGGTGCAGGTCATGATGAACCAGACGTCTAGCAAGGGGCAAGGGGATTTACTTTCTTCCATCCAATGTCGTCAAAAGATCAAAACTCAACAACTTGAGTTAGGGTCTATGAACCACTTGATATGGTGAGCTTGACTCTTGTAGAAGGACCTTCAACGATACGAAGTTCTTCAATCAAAGCTGTAAAGTTCAACGCCTAACATCTTTCTTGTGTTTACCCTGCGAGATCCTTGAAAACATTGCATGCATGCCATTTCATAACAGGTCTTCCAATACAGGTCTCTCATCTTTTTGCTGTTTATTTCAGCAAAAGAAATGGCCCTTGAACAAACAGTAAAAGACCTTCAAGCTCAAAATGCTAAATTCTAACAAATGTTCATGGCTTTGGCCCAGGGGCAGGAAGAACTGAAATCTCTCGTCATCAAAGAGAATAAGAAGAAGGCAAAGAAACCGTATGGCATCTTGAATATGGGAAGAAGACTCAGAGGACCGGTTAAACGAGCTCTAGATCTCACAACTCCATCAAACGAATGGGATAATCATGAAGAAGTCAACAACTCTGAGGTTGATGAAGAAGAAGCTGATTACTCTGAGGAACAATATCCTCCTGCTGACGATAAATACAAACAGCTGGAGGATCATCTCAATGCTATGGAGATTCAGCAGGTACCTGGATTGGACTTTGAAGAGTTAGGTCTGGTTCCTGGATTGGTCATCCCACCAAAGTTCAAGGTTCCCACATTTTCTAAGTATGATGGTGTCTCCTGCCCTAAGTTGCACTTAAGTTCCTATGTTAGGAAGATCCAGCCTCACACTGTTGATCGAAACTTATAGGTCCATTTCTTCCAAGAAATTTTAGCTGGCACGCAACTAGAGTGGTTCTATCATCTAGAAAGAACAAACATTCATACCTGGGAAGACTTGGCTGCTGCTTTCTACAAGCAGTACCAATACAATGCTGACCTCTCTCCAACTCGTACACAACTTTAAAGCATGTTTATGGGTTCTAGCAAAGGCTTCAAGGAATATGCCCAAAAATGGAGGGATCTAGCTGGCAGGGTACAACCTCCTTTGAATGATCAGGAAATGGTAGACATGTTCATGGGCACTCTGACAGACCCGTTCTTTAATTTGTTGATTGGGAGTTCCTTATCCGGGTTCACAGAGATGGTTCTAACTGGAGAAAGGATCGAAAGTGGTATCAAGAGTGGGAAGATCCTGATGGTTGCATCTTCTAATGCTGAGAAGAAGCCATTTGCTGGTAAGAGGGAATCTAATGTTGTGTATGGCCAGAAGGGTCATAATAAGGTAGATTACCACTAATCTGTAGGGGTAGTGTTGATCTTTAATTCAGTACGCGTGCAACGACCACAACAACGGGGTAATCAGCAAAGGCAAGATGAGCCTAAGAGACAGTTTATCAAGATCAACATACCGCTGTCTCAAGCATTACAACATATGTTGAGGGTGAATTTGATTACGTTGGTAGGACCTCATCCAAACCCTAAGACTTCTTCTCCTAACTACAATCCTGATGCAAGGTGTGCCTATCATTCTGGCATTCCTGGGCACGATACTAACGATTGTTGGACCCTGAAATACAAGATTCAAAATATGATTGACGCCAAGGAGATTGAGTTCGACCCTCCTAAGACTCCCAACGTGATTACTGCTCCCATGCCAAATCATGGCTAGGATTGAGAGCATTTTTGTTCATTTGAATTCTCAATTTGTATTTTCTTTGTTTGTTCAAACAATTATTGTCATGTCAAACTTTTTTATTTCATTAATGCATTGCACATGTTTGTCTTGAATTAATTTGTTTTCATTATGCTTAAACTGCTTTCTTACTTCCTTTTTGTGATATTCAACTCTTGATTAAAAGATCTAAGCCTTTAGAGGGAGGATGACGAGAACGATACCATAATCTCTACAGTATGCTTTTGAACAGACCCCGCTGACGATGTACAAGCGTTGTTTCAAATCCTAAATGGTGGAGTTATAAGGAATATAATCCCTAGTAAACCCCTTTGAGCCTAAGAAGTAGGAGTTTTCTTTTCACACAAATTAAAACCCTTAATCATAACCCGGGGCAAGGTAGTTTTCTTAGTTAATTCAGATCTGAATTCAGTCGCAACCTTTCCCTTCATACACGACAAATAGTGTAGAAGATGCTCTCCAAAAGATGGTGATGGTTCCACATAATCATTAAGAACAAGCAATTATTATCTCTCAAAATAAAATCCCATTAAGTCAAAACCTATGAAGAAGACTTAAGAAAAAAACTGGGGCATCCCGCTGGCTGTAATCACAAAAGAAACAGTTCAGGAAAAAGATAAGGATAACAAAATAAAAAAAGAAAGAGGTCCTACAAATCCTCAACAAAAAGAAAAGGTCAAAAAAATGACTGCCTTATCAAACAAACGTTCAATTTCTGAGCCATCACCGGAATATCGGGGCCAACATTCCAGAACTCAACTGGGATTCAAAATGCACAATTAACTGAGCATAGAACTGAAGTACATCACGAAGAACGGATGGATACAAATAAATTTTGAGCCTTTATCCTTTGTTTCTTAAATCGTGAACCAGGCCACATTACAACCCTTAAAAGTCCTAGTTGAAGCATGGGTTAGTTCGAGAGCATACTGTTACAAAGGTATCATGACTCCTGTAAGGTTTGCTATAAATCATGAGTTGATATCACATTCTTACAAATTTTGTTTTACTACAAAAAATGCATTTTCAAAAAATTTCAAGACAAACATAAGCTTTGCATTCTTTAAATGACATTGTTTGCATATGGTTAATTGTTCAAATGGCATAGAAATTCACAACGAATATTCAGTGAACGAAGACCCCCTCAATGGACAGAATCACCTCAGATGGAAAAAACATTCCTAATAACAGGCCTTTCATAATCAAGGGGCATGACATTGTGTCTAGTTAATCTGGGGAAGTCAAGCCAATATGCAAAGAATCTCTCAAAAGTGCTGAATAGCCAGGGGCAGATCTCCATTTGAATCACTCGGGGCCTCTTACATTGATCGGGGATTCCGACAAAAATCACTGTGAAATTTGAACCTTTGGTACCATCAAATTGCTTGTCTGTGCCAGTAGTATCAGATGGTGTCAGTGTCATGTCTTCGAATCCTTCCATGGCAGTTCTTAGAAAAGATACCTAGGAAATTTAAGACTATCAGAAACTTGATCAAACATCAGGTGCACCAGATTCATCCTGAAGCAGCCCCACACAAACTCCCATGTATGAAAGGGAACATGCGATCACATAAACATTTTTTGGCATTTCTATAACACTTGTTGTCATAGACGGTGACAACTCTCCACATCCTATGAGCGCGGACATAGTCAGAAAATACTACGCATGAAAAAGATCCGCTAGGTTGACAGGCCTAGGAAAAATTAAGGGCATCCCGGAGAACCAAAGGAGTTCGGGCAAAAATTAGGGATATATACAAAAATTGTACACCTGGCAAGTCGAAAACCTGAAAAGGCAGCTTAAGCAAAAAAGGGTATCCTGGTGGACTGAAAACCCGAAAGGGCGGTCCAGGAAAAAGTTAGGGATTAAAAACTTACGACTATGTCCCGTCATCTTGTCATTTGTTTATCAGTAGAAGACTTATCATCCTGATCAGCATTTGCCAAGCACCCTAGGAGTTGGGATGACACTTAAACCATCCACAAAGTCTATGCAGGTACTTTTTCCAGCAGGTACAAAGGCAGGGGCATCTTACTAAAAAGTCGTCGCCATATCCTCAGCTTACAACCTAGTAATGTCAGGTGTTCTTGTATCCCCGGAAGAACAGGAATTTCCACTACTACTCTGACATCAGGTTTTCCCCAGTAAAGTCGTCACACTTCTCAGGATTCCCCAATAGGATTTCACAAAATCCTCAGGCAGTGCACATAGATTTCCTTCCCTCAACAGAGTTTATTTCTCTAACAACGGAAGATCATCTCCCAACAGTTCAGCTTCAACAAAATATGAAGACCTACATTCTTCATCGCCAGCTGCAATCAGGGATTTATTTTCCCTAACTTAACAGTGTTGCAATAGAACAATTGATACAATCACATATTGCATCCATACATCATTCTATAAACATCATAGCATCTGCAGTATAAATGCATACATCCCAATCTCATTTATTTTGAGAACACCATTACACAATGAATTTCATACATCATGACATTTCATACAGCTAACGCTTTACCTTTTCAGGAAAGATCAATCAACAGATATTTATCATCAACAATTTTCAACAGGTCCTGGATTAGCTCTTGAAACAAAGTAGAGTAATTATTTGTGCGACCAAATACAACTTTACACGGGCTCATCATGAAGCAATCTTACACTGGTTTCTTCTGACTTCCAAATACAGTTTACACGGGCTCTTCATGAAGCAATCTTACACGGGTTCCTTCTCCTTCTGAAATACAGCTTTACACGGGCTCTTCATGAAGCAATCTTACACGGGTTCCTTCTCCTTCTGAAATACAGCTTTACACAGGCTCTTCACGAAGCAATCTTTCACGGGTTCCTTCTCCTTCTGAAATACAGCTTTACACGGGCTCTTCATGAAGAAATCTTACACGGGTTCCTTCTCCTTCTGAAATACCGCTTTACACGAGCTCTTCACGAAGATATCTTACACGGGTTCCTTCTCCTTCTGAAATACAACTTTACACGGGCTCTTCATGAAGAAATCTTACACGGGTTCCTTCTCCTTCTGAGATACAACTTTACACGGGCTCTTCATGAAGCAATCTTACACGGGTTCCTTCTCCTTCTAAAATACAACTTTACATAGGCTCTTCACGAAGCAATGTTATACGGGTTCCTTGTCCTTCTGAAATACAGCTTTACACGGGCTCTTCATGAAGCAATCTTACACGGGTTCCTTCTCCCTCCTTCTGAAGTTTTACACGGACTCATCCTGAAGCAACCCTACCCAGGTTACTTCTCACAATCTCTAGATGCAGTTTTACATGGACTCATCCTGAGGCAACCCTACTCAGGTTCCTTCTCTTGAATTTCCAGATGCAGTTTTACATGGACTCATCCTGAGGCAACCCTACCCAGGTTCCTACTCTTGAATTTCCAGATGCAGTATTACACAGACTCATCCTGAGGCAACCCTACCCAGGTACCTTCTTACAATTTCCAGATGCAGTTTTACACAGACTCATCTTGAGGCAACCCTACCCAGGTTCCTTCTCACAATTTCCAGATACAGTTTTACACAGACTCATCCTGAGGCAACCCTACCCAGGTTCCTTCTCTTGAATTACCATATGCAGTTTTACACGAACTCATCCCGAGGCAACCTTACCCAGGTTCCTTCTCACAATTTCCAGATGCAGTTTTACCCGGACTCATCCTGAAGTTTTCCTACCCATGCTCCATCTCATATATCTTCTAAAACAACCCTACCCAGGTTCCTTCTCATACACTTCCAAACAAAGTCTTACCCGGACTCATCTTGAAACAACCCTACAAAGGTTTCTTCTGATACATTTCCAGATAGCAGTTAATTTCATTCTCCCCAGCAAATTACTACGAAGACTGGATTTCAACCAGAATACAACAAACTTTCATCTCTCCAATTAAAAGATAACCCCTCAGTAGAGCCATGGACAACTGAAGTTCCTAGACTCTATTCCCTCACAGAGTTTTCCTCAAACAGGAAAACAACAAAAATCAACATCCCCCAGTGGACTCCTCCTCAGACAATAGGAATAGGAATCCCCACAAAGAGACCTCTTATGAAGTCTGCATCCACTCTGGATGGCATCTTTAAGCCCATCTCCGACGACTCTCCGTCATATTCTCATGATGGCGTCTTTAAGCCCATATCTGACAAATTTCAGTCATCTTCTCCAAATGGAATCTGTAAGCCCATTCTTGACGTCATCAACAATCAGTATTACTTCATACGAGTGCAAATTTTTGGGCACTCTAGTGTTCAATCGTCTTCAACCTTTAGATCACAAAAGGCAAACAAGCCAATCTAAATCCTCAGGTTTAAGAAGATTGAACAGGGGCAGCTATTGTACCCCAAAATTTTCCCTCCCATTTTCATACAAGACATACTCCTAGAGGTCCTCAATTGCTCAAGGTTAACCAAGAATTGATCAGACAAATTCTCCTCCTAAGCATTGGCCTTCCAACTAGGGTTTCATTTTTCACCAAGATGTGTGAGCTCCAAAGGTCTAAAATTTATTCTATGGTCCTAATATGTCTTCAAGATTATCCATGACGAATTTCATACCTTGCACTACAAGTTTTGTCAGTCAATTGCTCAAATGCTTGAAAATCAATTATACTAGGTCAAAAGTCAACTATGGTCTATATACAGTCAAACTTAAAGATTTTTGGTCAACATCAAAATTTTTGAAGTGATGTACATCATTTGATCAAGGGTTGATCATGATCCCTCAATAAATTCTCCTAATTCATCAAAAGTCAAGAATTGCTAATTAGGGTTTCTATAGGAAAAGTCAACCAAATTTGACCAAGCATAATTTTCTCATACTTCATCCATTTTTACCCAACCAAAGCTCATTTTTAAGATAATCCAATTCCATACAACTTCTCTTCAGCCCTCAAGTCCAAGAAATGCACCATTTGAAAGATACAAGCTTATACATTACAGGTCATTTTCAAAAAGTCAACAAAAGGAACTTTTTGTCAAGACCATTTACATCAAGATAAAATCTACAAATGCAAAATTGATCAAAAGAGGTATTGAAGTAGACATCTTGGGCTTTCCAAAAAGTCTAATAACATAATCATGAGATAAAGATTGAGCAAGTTATGGCTTTCCCAATTTGGGAAAATTTGGGAATTTTCAAGAATTATGCATTGAGCAAACTTGAAGTTTTAGGTCAATGGATTAATTTTTTGGACTTCAAACATCTCCTTAAATCTATAGAGGATCTCTAAAATTATTCTTTCCATGCCTTGCATTTTTTAACTATTTTACTCATATTTATTTTAATTTATTTCAAATAAATATAAAATAAAATGTATAAAATAATTGGAAATGTGCTTTGAGCTTTGGGTTGATGTTTTGGACAGACTAGGCCCATAAAATTTCGTGCAAAGGTGTCCACATTCATTGAAATTCAAAAAAAGGACAAGTTTCCTTGTTTTTGGCCAAAGTTACAAATTTCATTCATGGCTTTGAAACGTTTGCTTTAAGGTTGTTTAAACCTTTGTTTTCTTGTCTACTCATTCCTCTCTATGTAAACAAGCATCTATCAAGCATTTCAAGACGCCTACACAGCCTAGAGAGAGCTCTACCATTTTTTCAAAATTATCAAAAGCGATAAAAATTCGAAACCCACTTTGCAGGTACTTTTGGTCCGAACTAGTAATCATACATTGCTCTTGAGGTTCCCATGGACTTGTCCCAACCATCCTCAAAGCTTGCAAGGTCCCAGATCACCAGATCCAAGCTATCACCATTTTGGTATAATCTCAAATTTGAATCTCTATTTTTATTAATTGTTGAATGTTCTAATGTATGTATATGAGTTCCTGGATATCCTTAGAGCAGGTTAGGGGAATTACATGGAATGCATGACGTCTAGAACATGAGATACCATGTACCATCAAGTACTTCCCACACTGGATCCAAGGATGGACCTGGGCTTCATAATCTGGGCTTAGCGAAATTTCAATTGCAACCCATTCTACTTCAGCCATCAAGCCCAATCTCTTTTCTTTTTGTTTTATTTAGTTATTTCATCTCTTAATCATTTTAATTATAAATAAAAAAACTCATAAAAATTTAGGCTTAGACTTTTTTAATTAAATAATCAATTTTTTTAATTAATTAATTAATTAAAACTTTAACCTTTTTCTTAATTAAAAATGAATTAGAATTTAAGTATAATTACTTTCTTTTCATAATAAAAAAAAAACCACAAAAAAGGCTTAGTTTATTTTTCTTAATTTAATTTTCTAAGTAGAATTTAGGATAATTAATTTAATTATTTTTCTTAAACCAAAAACTACAAAAAAGATTTTTCTTATTAGGTTTTAGACGAACTTTCAACCTTTCGCGCGTTATTTATTTTTCACATCTTTATATTCATGTAATTGCATACTAGATGTAATAATTAATAGGATTTTATCTGCTTTCTTTATTTTCCTTCTCCCAATTTTTGTACATTGTAAATATCCCCCTCCCTAAAGCATTGTAATAGCGTAAATTTAAATTTCCGCACTTTAAATTTCTGCAAAATATTAACTGCTAGTAACTAAGCATGTATGAAAAGACTAAAATCAAACGTTAGCAAACTTAACAAAAAGACAAAAATAACTGAACATAACACACTTGCACATATACACCTCTATGGTACCCCACTTTGGTTGCCTTCATAAATAAAACAGTCATGAGGCAGGAACGCTTTAGCAAAGACCCATAAATCAAAAGATCATAGTCCCTCGATGACCCTACAGTTGCCTTCTCGATAATTGATCTAGTCCCTAAACAAAATTGTTAAAGCGTTTCCACAAGTTGCCTTCGTGACTGTAACGTCCCTTCAATTGTCTCTCAAACATCCAACGACAAGGCTACCTACTCACTAAGAGTAGGATAGCACTGTCTAAAGGATAAGAGGAAAAGAACTACCTTTTCGAGTACAAAGTAGATAGTTGTTAGAAGTTTGCTCAAAAAACATTTTGCACTTACACAAATACTACTTTTCAAAAGTAATTTTCAAATTATTTTCTTTGTTAACACTCTTGAGGACCGATACAAGAGTTAAATGCAAAGCAAATCGCCGCACCAAGGCATTTTCAAAACAAACTTTTAAATAGACAAAGCACAAATGTATTTCAAAATGAGCTAACCTCTAAGAGCCCGTGGAAAACCATGGATGGAAAGGGTTCTAACCCATTTCCTTTCCATAATCTACCCCCTTACTCAGAAAATCTCGAAAAAATGTCTTTTTCTGTTCTATTCACCCTTTCCTTTGTTGGATAAAAGGAAAGTCTGTGGCGACTCTTGCTTACCGCGACATTTGCAAAGAAAAAATGCAAACCATTATATAACAGTCGGTTCTGCCACCCTATCACAAGACCCTTACAAAAAAATTGCTAAGTTATCCTACCATGTTGCCTTCTATGACTATACGACGACCCATGCCCATCCCTTCACATCCAATGATAGGACTTCTTATCAATCGATGGTAAGATAGCAATATCTAAAGGAGGAGGAAATGAACATAGACATTTCAAAACATCTTTCAAATACACCAACACTTTTCCATGAAATATTTTCAAAAGTCAACACTTTGTGTGTATTCTTATAGAGACAAGAATCATTACAAAGTTCACCTAAACGAAGGCACTTTTCAAAAATAATTTCAAAACATCACAAACACATTTCAAACAAAGCATTTTAAAGTGAGCTAGAAAATAAGGGCCTGTAGATAAATACGGATGAAAAGGGTGCTAACACCTTCCCTTTTCATAATCTATCCCCGAACTCAAGAAAATATCTCAAAAGGTCTTTCCTGTTCTTTTCATCCTTTCCTTTATTGGATAAAAGAAAATTTGGTGGCGACTCTTGTTATCCGCAACAATTACGATAAAACTCAAAACACCCAAGTCAACTCTCCCACCATATTACAGTTATAAATAGAAGGGTTTGTAATCTAGAAAAGACACGGCTAAAGATATAGAAGTCTAGGGTTTTGTCAACGTAAACCTCTTGGGTTGTGCAAAGGTTACCATGTTCACCTCAAAGACTGTAGGTAAGAGGTCTATTGTTCTTGGAGGAAGCTTTGAAGCAAATCTATGATGTGTTCTTAGTTAGTAAAAAAGCTAACAAATAGTGGATTTTGGCTTGGAAACTTATCTCGGTTTTCATGGAAGTGTGTCTTCCAAACTGTCTATTTGTGTGATCAGAATCTTGGTGAAGGGTCATCGATGCAGTGACTGAGGTGTTGACTGATAGACATTATTGCTATGATTGGAAGTGGGATAGGGATATTCCATATCAAGGGAGGACCTAGGTAGAAGGGTTATTGGGTAGTGATTAAGTGCGTTGATCGTTAATGGGTGTGTTGGTTGTAGGGTCTTCAAAGTGATATTGCTGATAGTGGACTTCATTCATGGCTTGGTAGCCCCCAGAGTAGGTGTTGTTGTACACCGAACTGGGTAAACACTGGTGTGTTCTTTATCTTTTCAGTACTGTTTTATCTTGCCTGTGTGTTTTTGTCAGATCAGATGTCACGACATCCTTATAGGACATCTGAGTCTGTTGTACCAGAATTTCAATTGGTATCAGAGTAGGCATCCTGTTCTGTTCTAGGTGAGATCCTGGGAAGGTTCTTTCTAGTCATGGGCAAGGAAGAAAGTATTTACTGAAAAGAGTTATGAACTTGGACAATTCATACTATTGTACGGATGATCTCGTGGCAAGGATCATTGGTTATCTGTGATAGGTATTATTCTTGTTTGTTGTCTTCAGGCCTATAGCTTGGTGGGAAGCTGCTGCACGTAGGGTTGATTTATTTTCAATCCAAAGTTTTCATGCTTATACTTGGATAGTGGTGTAAGCATTATGTCTGAATATTGTTGAGGAGTTTTTTTTTTGTATTCCGCTACATGGTATCTGATATAACCCTAAAATTATGGGAAGGATACTAAGGTTGTTACCCTCAACAAAATATATGTTGACATTTTCAACCGTATTAAAAGTGTCAAAGATACTTGAGATCTTCCTCAAGTCCACTCATAAAGACATTTATCAATAAGGTTGATGAGAATCAATTGATCAATAATGCTCATATAAATCTGCATATTGACCTTGAAGACTGTCAAGGATGGTGTGTTCCAATAAGAAGGAACTAGTGTTCTATGGGATGTTAGAACATTATTTCAGCAGGTATGCAACTACCAGTTAAAGAACAGATGCCTTGGGTGCTGAAAAAAATGTTATGAATACTTTTTGTTTGGAACCTACTCCTGATCTGGAAGAGGAGGCATTTGGTTTGTGCAGGTTGATCAGGACACGATCAACAATTTATCTACTCCGTGTGTCAGTTTATTTCTGACCAAGGCTTATGGGAGTATAGAGGTTGAGCTCCATGTTCTTTAGAAGAACTCATAAAGGAATCTCCACCAGACCCTTTATGTATATGAGATAATCTCATATCTGGAAGATCCTTCTAATCAAAGGAAGCAGATTCATGGAATCCTGTTTGTGGCCATAGAACATATTATGTTTGAAGAGGAGTACTGTGACCCAACCATAGTGTTTGATGCTCCCGAGTATTGTTTTGATTTCCCTTGAGGAAGATAATTTGTGATTCTCTTTGTGTACTCTCAGAAGTTGTTTAAGAAGATCCCCTTGTCAAGGGGTGATATGATGTTAGACAGAATGTCGTGACATCTTTGAAGATGTTAAAATTTGAAGGGCATTGTTTTTGAAGAATCAGGGGAAACAAACTTCTTTGAAAAGTCTATATAGATACCTAATAGAGGGAATCTCTTCTGTAGGTACAGACAATAGCATCCATCATCTCAAAGTCAGACATGAGGTCTGAAGAAAAGGTTATTGAGATGTGGCTCATGCAATCCCCTGCATATGTTAGTAGCCTTATCTTGAAGATTGATCAGTTGTTATTGGTATGTTTCCTTGTGTTTCCCCCACAAGAGTTGAGTATGAGGTACTATGGATGTTTCCCACAAAACCATAGTAACTATGGATGATATCATAGTAGATGTTGGAATAACATCTCAGTTTCTTCAGCAATAAAAGTGACCTTTGCTCAAGGATACACTCAAATTGAAGGAGTTGTTTTTGATGAAACATTTGTTCTTGTGGCTAGACTTGAATCAATTAGACTACTCTTAGTAGTTGCTTGTATTTTGAGTTTTAAGATATTTCAAATGGATGTAAAGAGTGCCTTCCTAAATGGATATTGGAATGAGGAAGTCTATGTGGAACAACCTAAGGGATTTATTGATCCATGTTTTTTTCCTAACCATGTGTACAAACTGAAGAAAGCTCTGTATGGATTAAAGCAAGCTCCAAGAGCTTGGTATGAGAAATTAACAAAAGTTCTTGGTAAGAATGAATATAGGAAAGGTGGTATAGACAAAACTCCATTTGTCAAGGAAGAAGCGAATATCATGATTGTACAAATTTATATTGATGATATTGTGTTTGGTGGGATGTCAAATGAGATGGTTCAACATTTTGTCAAGAAAATGCAGTCAGAATTTGAGATGAGCTGTGTTAGTGAGTTAATTTTCCTTCTTGGTCTGCAAGTTAAACAAATGGAAGACTCCATATTCCTATGTTAGAGCAAATATGCTAAGAATATAGTAAATAAATTTGGGATGGAAAATTCCAGTCACAAGAGAACACCTGCTCCCACACATATGAAGTTGTCTAAAGATGAAAAAGGGGTATGTGCTAGATATCAAGCTGATCTCAAAGTTAGCCATGCCAACCATGTGAAGAGAATAATAAAGTATGTGAATGGGACAAGTGACTATGGTATATTGTACTCTCATGGATCTAGCTCTGCATTAACTGGATATTGTGATGCTGATTGGACAGGAAGTGCTGATGATAGAAAAAGTACATCATGAAGATGTTTCTTTCTGGGGAATTATCTCATATCATGATTCAGTAAGAAGCAAAATTGTATGTTCTCCAAAGTTGAGTTTAAGGTCAAGCCACTGACCTAATCTGGAATGTTTTAGCTGCCATGATTGGATGTCATGTCAAAGATTCAGAAAGTATCACATGTGTGAAGAAGAAGGATGTCAGATTAAAGTCCTACCTAGTGTGAGAAGGTAATCCTATCTGACTAACTGATAAGTACTTTGACGGGAGACTGAGTATTTATTAGGATTATGCATGAAAGTTGACTATAAATACCTTGATGGGTGCTGAGTGTTTTCCTGATGATTGAGTGTAAATCTGATTTCTGAACATGTCTTTCAGAAAATATTTGAGAGCTTATGTCTCTTAAGTTATGTTCTGATTTGTGGTAGATACTGAAGATGAGATCTATTGTCGATCCTATTGTGTATATTGGGAGGTTTGTAAAGGGAATGTATGGAAATAAGTCCCTTGGATGGTGATTCCAAAATGAAAGCTGATAGGTTCTGTAGTAAAGTTGTTAATGTCCCATATGATGTTGTAACATCATTGTTGATGATACTCTGTGGGAGAGACTCGGGACTGTGAATCTTAAATATTCTACCACCTCATTCAGAAGTGGAAGTTTTATCCTTGGTTTAGAATAAGAAGATTCTGAGTTTGTTTAGAGAAGTATGCTCAAGTAATGCATAACTACTATCTTGGTTTGAAGACTTTACTAGTGTCAGCAAATACTAGTAATGTGAAGAAGGAGGATTTAATCAGCATATTCATTAAGGGGTATTCCTTCTGTTGGAGAGTCTGAATCTTAGTAAAGCTTTTAAGCACACTAAGAAATGGTTGGAAGTTGGTTTCAGACTATGGTTGCATGACATCTTAGCCATCCAAAGAGTCATGACAATACGTGTAGAGGTGCAAGGGAATGAATCAGAGGTGTCCTTGTTATGTGACTAGTTCAGGGTACTTAGAGTTACTCTCAGTGAACTAGTGGGTGTTTAATGTTGTGTTTTATCCATAAATAAGTTTTTGATTATCCATGACAGAAGGAGTCAGTGGACTAATTGGTTTGTTTGGAGCTTGTGATGTTCAAGCGTATAGAGTTATTGCCCTCCTATGAGGATGATGTTGGATAACATGTTGAGACGTGTTGCTATAAGATGTAGTTGTTTATGTCCTTATGAGTCTCTGAAGACTCTAGCCAGATGTTGTTAGAGTTACCATCTTTCTCCAAGAGGATGTGATGGTTCTGCGAGAATTTATTTTCCTCTGCAGTAGTGAATGGGATAAGGAAGATTATCCTACTGGTTGTTAGGAGATGTCACATTCTCTGCCAAGAGTATCAAGAAGAAGACTATGTATGGTCCCCCAAAGCCCTGGATTAAAGTGTTTCTTCCCTCTAACAAAAGAAAAGTTAGACCTGATAGCTCCTCAAATCATGATGATGATGAGGATGATGTCTAGGACATATCTCCTTTGAAGAAGTCTGCAAGCAAGAAGCTTTCTGTCAGGGTGCCTGATGCTCCTCTTGACAACATTTCCTTCCATTCTGTTGACAATGCTGAAAATGGAAATATGTCTTCCAAAGAATGATTGCTCTTGAAAGAGAGTTGGGAGCAGGTGCACTGGAGTGCAAAGAGATTATGGAGCTAATTTCTATTGTTGGCTTGATGAAGTCGGTCACCAGGTTCGCAAATTGCTATGAAACTCTTGTAAGGGAATTTATTGTTAATATTCCTATATATTATGTTGATCACAGAAGTAAGGAATATATAAAGGTGTTTGTTAGTGGTAGATGTGTTGAATTTTCCTCTGCTGTCATTAATAGATATCTGGGAAGGTCTGAAGATGATTATTATGAGTTAGAAGTGACTGATAATCAGGTGTGCAATGCTATAACTGCAAACCAAGTGAGTGATTGTCCTATGAAGAATAAGCTTCTTGTTAGTAAGTTAAGTGTGAAATATGCTATCCTGCATAGAATTGGAGTTGCTAACCGGGTCCCTACCAATCATACCTCAACCATTATAGTCGGTTTAGGAAAATTTATCTATGTTGTTAGAAATAAGAAGTTTCTTAGTTATGGTGGTTACATTTTTCAACAAACTGTAAAGCATGTAGGAACTTATGCAATCAATATG
This sequence comes from Vicia faba, assembly GCA_948472305.1. Lineage (NCBI taxonomy): Eukaryota > Viridiplantae > Streptophyta > Magnoliopsida > Fabales > Fabaceae > Vicia > Vicia faba. The sequence continues at coordinate 80,682 of CATIWC010001330.1, read as the reverse complement.
CCTAGTGCCTTTCCCTTTCTTTTTTGTGGCATTATTCTCAATCAACTCCCTGGGATTCTTTGTGGTACTGACGTGGTATGAAAAAGGGGGTATGCTCTATCTCTTCACTTCAAGTTGTCTTCAGGAAAACATGTCCCAGGCATTGTCTTGACATCTACATCCTCTAAAAACAAGACCTCAAGCAAGGATGATATGATTTCTGAGTTAATAGATGCATGCAAAGAACTTGATAAGGTAATCAGAGTTAGCTCAGCGAAGAAGCTGAAATCTGAAAAGATGATCAAGGATCTGAAGAGGGATGACAACCTTGGTGAAAAAGTGGGAGGAGATTCTGATAATGAAGGAAGTTCTGAAGCTGCTAGGTCTACTGGTCCTGAAGACAATTAGACACTATGCTGGTGTTTCCATTTTGGTTTTGTGTTTTGTTGTCTTCATTTATTTTTGCACTTGAATATGCTTGATACTTGGATATTTTGTTATGTACTCCTAATTTCTACTGCTCTCTTGAATTCTCATTTGTTTGGCATATTATGTCTAAAAAGGGGGAGAATCTGACTGGTGAGGTTGAGGGGAGCTTAATGTCCCATAAGATGTTCTAACATCTTCTTTTTGGAGGTTATTTTTTCTGTAATTTTGTGTTGTGTGACACTAATCCTAAGTGAAAGGAATGCACTTGGAGAATTCAGATGAAGGAATTATGGTCATGCCCCTGATCATATGAAGAATTCTGGGAAACATCCTTGACTAAATTGCTGAAGGTTTGTTTGCTTGAAGTTGGACACAATGTCGGATAGGATGTCTGAACATTGTCCAGACATATTTCTGTGAAGACCAACTAAAGAATATTCTAGACTGTGCATCCAGCCTCGTGTAAGAAGGAAGTCTAGAAAGTGTTGTTGACCATGAATGTGCATTTATTGGGAATGGTTCTTTCAGCAGAAATTGTCTAGAGCTATTAAAGGTGTTCAAAGTCAGGTCGGACAGTGCATATTGATTCGTGCATCAGTTTTCCATCCTTAATTATCGCTTATTTGACCAAGAATTAAAGATTGTTAATTTCTAAGAAAGTTCTCTGCTATTTATAAAGTCTTCTCATATCCTCTAAATACTAATTGAGTGTTATTCTCATCACAACAATGGGTTTTGTTCAGGTCTAGGTAAGTTATGCCTGAGTTTGGTTCTGTGAAGGCCTCCTTTGTCATGTTTTGGCCAAAAAGGGGGAGAAAGGTTTTGCTTAGATAGGATATAGTGTCCAAACATATCAATTCAAATGTTCTATCATGTATTTGTTTAGATCTGTCCTTTGTGACCTGTGATCTGAGTTATGAACACAATTGTGATATGTGCTCTGAGTTATCAGGGGAAGTGGTTGATTTGGTCTTAAGGAGTTATTAAGAGTTCTCTTATTCCACCATTGGTCTTCTATGTTTAGAAGATGTTCCTGAATTAAGGGGGAGTATAAGTTGTCTTCTGCTATCTTCTTCCTCGTGTGCATCAACCAAACTTCAGGACTTTCCTTCCTTTTATCCCGAAGCTGCTGTTCGTTGGTGCTGAGGCAATTAAGTTCTTCAGAGTGCTGCAAAGAAGATGTCAAACAATATGTTGAGACATTATTTTCAACTGAATGTCTATTGCTGTGTGCAGTACCTTCTGAACATTATTGCCGAGGGTTATATTTTTGTATTCCTGTAATCTCCTAGATTGCAATTGTTTTTAGATTATTTATTTTAGCCAAAATTTGCCAAAGGGGGAGATTGTTAGTTCTCTTGTTTTAGGATTGGCTTAATTTTTGTAAAAAAAATAATAGCAGCAATAATGTAATGTAGAATAGGATGTATAAACTTACTAAGAAGAACAGGTACAACAAGAATTCCTATTACAATGTCAGAACATGTTGTGTTGAACTTTTCCAACAACTGGAACAACATGTCAAAGAAGATGTCTTCGACATTGCCCCTACTGAGCTAGATTAATGAGATTCAGTTTATTCTTAACATAGGCAAAATATTCAGGAGAATATTATGCATCCTATATGGCACATATTTAAAGGTCTACAAAATTCAATCAGAAATCAAGTAGAATGGAGACTTTCTAAATACGGAGATTATTTAGGAAAGTAAAGATTGAAGACCTTTCTTGGGGCAGAAGTTTTTGTAGTTTGTTACATATGATTTTCTGTGATTGAAGGCCCAAAACCAGTTGGGTAACATGTTATAAATAGAAGTGTTTGTAATCTAGAAAAGACACGGCTCAAGATGTAGAAGTCCAGGGTTTTATCAAGGTAAACCTCTTGGTTGTGGGAAGGTTACCATGTTCACCTCGAAGCCTGTAGGTAAGAGGTGTATTGTTCTTGGAGGAAGCTTTGAAGCAACTCCAGGATGTGTTCTTAGTCATGAGAAAAGCTAACAAACAGTGGAGTTTGGCTTGGAAACTTAGCTAGGTTGTCATGGAAGTGTGTCTTCCAAACTGTCTATCTGTGTGATCAGAATCTTGGTGAAGGGTCGTCGATGTAGTGACTAAGGTGTTGACTGCTACACATCATTGTGATAATTGGAAGTGGGATGGGGATATTCCATATCTATGGAGGACCTAGGTAGAAGGGTCATTGGGTAATGATTAAGTGTGTAGATCGTCAACATGTGTGTTGGCTGTAGGGTCTTCAAATTGATACTGCTGATAGTGGACTTCATTCATGGCTTCGTATCCCCCAGAGTAGGTGTTATTGTACACCGAACTGGGTAAACAATTCTGGTATGTTCTTTATCTTTTCAGTACTATTTTATCTTGCTTGTTTGTTTGTGTTAGATAAGATGTCTCGACATCCTTATAGGACATTTGAGTCTGTTGTACCAGAATTTCAGTTGGTACCATCCATAATCGGTATTTTAACCACAATTCTTCCATCCTTGTCCATTGCACCAAAAAGTATCTTCCCTGAATCTCACCCAGAGTCAAAGCAGGATGCATGCTCTGATACCAATTAAAATTCTGGCTATTAGATCCCAGATGTCCTACAAGATGTCGAGACTCCGAATTCGACTTCACACACAACATCAAGATGTATAAACAACAAGGTTAAATAGACAAACCCCCTGCAATGTTCGCAAATTCAGGTTTTATCCCCTCGTAAAGGTTTCTTTAATTCCCCCCTTATGTTATGTAGATTCCCTCAAATTACCCCCACTAGCCAAATGTCATGGAATCTTTAGTAACATTTTGAAATTTTAGCCACGTGCTATTTCTATATACGCACATGGAATTTTTATTTAATCATTAACTTTCCCAGTTGTTATTTACGTTTTCAATTCTTTATACCCCCCTGCAAAATTTGGGTTTATGTGAAGAAGTTTGTGCTGCAAAGAGCTTTAATCCTTAGGGTTCATTTTGTCCTTGTTATTTCTACTGTTGAGGTCGATTATTTTGAAGCATCTGTCACCTACAATCGTCTGAACGTCATGGGTGGAAGCAATTATTCATCAACAAGTAAGGGTTTTCCAAGATGTGGCTGCAATGAAACCATGAAGTTGTGGGTATCTAACACCCTCGAAAATCCAAGCAAAAAATTCTAGAAATGCATAAATTCCATGGTGAGCTGTTTACAAAGTTATAATTCCTCTTATATGAACCTTCTCAATTATTTATGTTTTAATATTGGGAAAAAATGCAGAATGGTTGTGGATTGTTTCTCTGAGACGACTTGGTTAGCGAGGCTGAAGTGAATTCATCCAGATGTTGCGAATGTGACATGAGCAAGGGTTATTTGTGAGAATTTACGAAGGAGATCATTGATGAGAGATCAAACAAGGTGGAAAAATTGAAGAGAAATGCTGCTTGGAAAAGACAAAGAATTTTTGGATGATGATTGCAATTGTTCTGGCATGGATGTTTTTTGCAGTTGCGTATGATTTTAAGTAGTTGTTATGGTTTATAATTGGAACTTGGTCTGTCATGGTTTGTAATTGTAAGACATACCAGTTTATGTTGAATTAAAGTCTAATTTTTGTTGTCCATTTCAATGGTAATTATAATACAAACCAGTTTTTGTTGAATGAAAGTTTAAGTTATGTGCAATTTAGTTCAAGTTACATTCATTGATAGTGATTTTACATGAAATTTTGACAGCATAGTTGAAATAAGTTATATTAACAAAAGCACACTTGGTGCATATGTCTATCACATCATTACCAAAAGGACACAAAAAGGCACATTTGGTGCATATGTATATTAAGCATTACCAAAAGGACACAAAAGGCACACTTGGTGCATAGGTCTATCACAATATTAATACAAGCAAATAAAAGGCACATAAAGTAATTAGGTCTATCACAAGATAACATAAAACTTACTCTCTAATTTTTTTGGTCTTCCATGTCTTCAAAAACCTTGTTTTCACTCCTAGTTTGGAGTCTTTTGAACCTGACTTCTCTCTAACTTCTGGTATGGTAATTGGTTGCTCACTAGATTCTGGGCATGTAATTGGTTTCTTAAACCAAATAAACTTGATCCTTTCACTTTGACTTCTTTTAGTAACTGGCTTCTTTCCTTTCCATTTCTTTGATTGCCTGGGAATTGAGTTAGCCACAGCAAATCCAGTCTGATTCATAACAGTTGGCACGACTATGTCAATCTTAGTCTGAGAATCATTGGGCAATGTAGAATCAGTAACCATTGTATTATGTCCACTAGTAGGAACTGGATTCTCTCCAACATTATGATATGCACTGTGTATATCAGTTTGAACAGATTTCTCTCCAGCATTATGATCTGCACTCTACATCAAGTTTGAACTGTCCTCTCAGCTTCAGTAGAATTTTTAACTTTCCTCTGCACAAACAATAACATGTTAGATTAGTCATAACAATTGGCACCATTGTACTATGTCTACTAGTAGGAACTCAATTCTCTCCAGCATTATGATCATCACTATGTACATCAGTTTGAGCAGATTTCTCTCCAGCATTATGATTTACACTATGTACATCAGTTTGAACTGTCCTCTCAGCTTCAGCAGAATTTTTAACTTTCCTCTACACAAATAATAACATGTTAGATTAGTCACAAATAACTTTGTACAACATAATGAATTTTGAGAAACAATTATACCTTTCTTTTCAGAGCATTGGGATCTTGTGTCAATTACTTGCAAGTCAATGCATTATGACCAAACATGTCACATTTTATGCACTTATATGCAACCCTGTGTCTTCTTCTTCTTGCACCTTCCTCTCCAAGTTCTCTTATCCTTACCTTCCTAGTCCTTCCGGGACCTCTCTTGTGTGATGGTGGTAAAACTTGTTCCATTTCTACTTCTGGCCACATATCCTGACCATTGATAGGGCTTATTGAAAATACATAACAAAGTCAAAAAAAATTCTGGTGTAACACTCATCAACAAAGTCATCAGGGTTTTGCTTCCTATAACTCAAATCTTCCATAACATGCCTACAAGGTATTCCTACTAACTCCCAGAAGTTGCAGCTACATGACCTTTTAGCTATGTCAACAATAAACTCTTGGTGGTTGTAAGTATGGGTGACTTGGAATTGCTCAGCCATGGACCATGTTGGCAGCCAATGTCCATTGTTGTACACTTCATTATCTAACCTTCTCCTAGGTATTGGCATCACTTTATGTTGCCACTTTTCTAGTTTGGTGGCAGATGTAGATAACCTATTCATAATATATTTCCTTATCCACTCACACATAGTCAGTATAGGTTTTCCCCTAGCAGCTAGTATTATAGCATTGAAGGATTCATATGTGTTATTCATCAAAACATCGCATTTAGGGTAAAAAGTGAAGGAATGCTTACACCAACTCTTGGTAGGGACTGCCATCAACCAAGTCCAAGCATTTGGACCCACTTTCTTCAATTCATTCATCTTCTGGGACCATGCTTGATAGTATGTGGCTTTATCAGCCCCCGTCATCAAATCCCTTATGAGGGATCCATCACCAATTTTATTCCTGAAATTTGCATATAAATGTATTAGACACAGTCTGTGTTCTATCCTGTCAAACATCTCCTCAAAGACAAAAACTAGCCCCAAAATCAGAAACAGTTTCACATTTAATATAGAACCAACAAGTTAAAATAACAATTTAATCACTACATTAATAAAAATTAAGAATATGAATACCTTATGTTGATCAGAGATGAATACATATTGTTGTACCCCAAAATTTGCCCTCTCATTTCTCAGGAATTTTCTCACAAAATTTCTACTGAGTTAAGACTGCACAAGTTTGCTTTGATTCATAAGCTTCGATTAGGCATCTAGCTTCCTTCGAGCAGGCTTGATTCATAAGCTTCAATTAGGCATCTAGTTTCCTTCGAGCAGGCTTGATTCTTAAGCTTCGATTAGGCATCTAGCTTCCTTCGAGCAGGCTTGATTCTTAAGCTTCGATTAAGCATCTAGTTCCCTTCGAGCAGGCTTGGTTCAGAGGTTTAGATTGAGAATCTGGTCCCCTTCAATCAAGCTTTGATCCACAAGCTTCAATTGGGTATTTGTTCCACTTCGAGCAAGCTTTGGTCCACAAGCTTCATTTGGACATGTGGCCTCCTACATGCATCCTTCGATTCACAAGCAGCAACCTCCTACATGCATCCTTCGATTCACAAGCAATACTACCTTCATGCCTGCAAGGCAAGTACATCCTGCATGCCAACATGCACAAAGCAAGTGCCTCCTCTGTGCTTGCTTTCAACTCACAAGGAGATGGCTTCCTCTCTGCTTGCCTTTAATGCACAAGGAAATGGCTTCCCTTCATGCTAGCACCAAAAAAGTGTTGGCTATTTTCACGCTAGCTTCGACTGGGAAATATTTCCCTTGGAAACAATTTGTTTTGATTCCACATAGTTTCTATACTATGAAACACAACTGGCACATTCGAAGGACATGCATATCGTCCATTCGAAGGACATACATTTTACCCCTTTAAAGGACATGCATTGGTGGATTTGAAGGACATACATGGGTGTCCCATTCGAAAGACATATCTTGGTGGCATGTTCGAAGAATTGCAAGTGGTGCACACAAGTGATGCATGTGGTCCCTTCGAAGCACATACATATGGTCCAATCGAAGGACACACATTTGTCCCCTTTATAAGATACACATATGATCCATTTGAAGGACACACTTTAGGTGGAAACAAATATTGTTGTCTGAAGAGGAGTCTGGTCGAAGGTTGGATCTATATGGTCAAAATGAAAGGTTGTACTATTCAAGATGTTTGCAGATAAAAGTCCAACGTGCTGCCAAGCCCAAGTCTGTTGTACTGGCCACAACACTCCAAAATTGCTACAAAGCATTCCTGCTACGCTGCTCCCATATTTGCACCAAATTGGCATACAAAAACTGCACTTCAAAGACTACAAGAACAACATACCCAATTTGTTCAAATTTCTTTTGTCCCCCCCCCCCCCTCCCCCAAACCTCGACCAACTTTATCTACAAATGAGATGTTCCATCACACATCTAAAGGGGGCTTTTGGTGGCTAGAGAGGGAATTGTCAGCGATGCAAAGAAAAGAGAAAACACTTAACACACTCTCAAACTCAGAATAAAAAAACCATACCTTTGTCTTTGTTCCTTTGAATCCAGAAGAAACACAACACCTGTTTCTTTTATCTTTCGAATCCAGAAGTAACCCAACACTTTGTTCTTTCTTTTGAATCCAACACTAGAAACACAACATTTATTTCTTCCCTTGGAATCCCAGAGTATCCAGTTCAATCACTCAAGGTCTAGAAGCACCAACTTCAGAACCAAGGTAAGTCTTTCTGACTTTAACCCTTTTGTTTCAATCATGTAAATAAGCTTTTGCACATTTTTTCGTTTCTGCCCTTTTGGTTTGTTTTTCCTTCAAGCAAGAACTAACCTGTACAGACCCAAACGAAAGAAAAAAGTATATATGAATTGAAGCCTTAGGCTTCACCCCTCACTGCTTCACAATGGCAAACAGACAAAGAAAGTGGTGTGAATCGAAGGTTAAAGGCTTCGATACACTCTGGTTACATGCCCAAATCGAAGGAAGGAAAGATTGTGGCAATCGAAGGGCACATCCTTCAATCCAGGATGCCTTTTCTTTGTCTTTTTTACACTATTTTTCTTTTTATGTTTTCTATATATTTACATTTTCTTGGTATTCAATATGGTTGTAATAATTAGGACTTTTATTGCTTTTCAACCCCTATTTGTAAACTTATATACCCTATCCCCAAAAAACACGTAATAGCGTAGGACATTTATTTCCCGCAATTTTATTGCTTTCATAAATGATAGTAACTGTTGCACCCCAAAATTTGCCCTCTCATGTTTTCCAAAGTCTTCCCCCTGCCTGGTTGATCACAAACTCTTGCCTAAGGAAAAAGAAGATTTTTGAGTGGTACTTCAAATACCTTTCGATTGGCATCCTGAAAGACACTTCGATTGACATTCTGGACAAGCATTTCGATTGGCATCCTGAAAGACCCTTCGATTGGAATTCTGAAGGAGTATTTCGATTGGCATTATGGACAAGCATTCGATTGGAATTATGTCAAGGAAATTTCGACAGGCATGTCAACCATGTCCTTCGATTGGCATGAAAAACACCTTTTGATTGGCCTGTTAGCAGAGCATTTCGATTGGAATCCTTCGATTGATATTTGGGCCAGGCCCATTCGAAGGGTACGCATGGAGTCCATTCAAAAGAGGCAAATCAGGACTAATCGAAGAGCATGGCCTGAAAGCACTTGAAATCCAAGCGTCCAGGTTCATTCAAGGGACACGAATGTTTCAAAAAAGAAAATGATTTAATGTGTTTGATTTTTGTCCAGAGCGTTAAAGGCCTATTTTAATGGCTGTCCCTTGCCATTTTCGTGCACTCCCACACTCCTATAAATAGGAGGCCAGTGACACATTACAACACACAGAAAATTACACGAAAAATCACACAAAAATCATAGAACGAAAATTATACACACACAAAAAAAATCTGCAGGAGAACAAAACATTGGAGAGACGCTGCCCAGAATTTTCCAAGCCAAAGCAGTCCCTCAGATCGAAGGTGCCTACGCCCAGAAGCCCTCAAATCAAAAGTGCCTACATCCAGGAAGTGCCCAGATCGGAAGTGCCTGCACCCAGAAGTGCCCAGATCGAAAGTGCCTGCGCCCAGAAATCCCAGATTGAAAGTGCTCACATCCAGCCAGTGCCCAAATCGAAGACTCAATCTGCAGGTAAGAAAGGGTAAATTGTCCAACCTTACATTTTCATAAACGCATTATTACTTGTTGTTACCTTTGATTTGTCATCTTAGACAGGATCGAAAGGCCTGGGTTTGGCACCCAGGTCACATTTTTCGTGTGCTAACATTTACTGCAGATTTAGCCTGAAGAGACCCCAACAAGTGCAGGATCGAAGGGCCTGGGATTCAATACCCAGGCCCTGCATTTTTGTTTTGCTCACATACATTTGCAGGTATAACATCCAAGATCGAAGGAGAGCCCTTCTCTGGATCGAACCCATTAGCGTGCTGGATCGAAAGAGGCATCTCATCCCTGGATCGAAAGCCATGACCTCCATGATCGAAGGGCAATCCTCTTCCCTGGATCGAAGGCTACTCACGCCTTACTGTCTGGCCTAATCGAAAGGACCAGGACCCTCTCTGGACCGAAGCAGTCCATTCCCTCCCTGGGTCGAAACTCCTTTTTTCCCTGGATTGAAGGATCCCTCCTGCATTTTATTTTATTTTGTTTTTATTCTCATAGACTTCTTTTTATCTTTTTAATTAACATTAAAATAAAATAAAAATCACAAAAAAACATTAGGTTAGTTTTTATTCAAATTAATTTTGTAAACAAATTAATTAATTATTTTAACTTCATTTTATCAATTTAAAATAAACTAGACTTAGGAGTATTTAATTCAAATATCTTCTTAATCAAAAACAACCAAAAAGATTTTCTTATTTACTTAGAAATCTCTTAGACGTCTCTTTTCCTTGTTTTACGCGCGTTTATTTTATTGTAATTGCCTATTGGGATGTAATAGCTTAACTAAGACCCTTTACTGCTTTATTCCCCCCAATTTTGGACATGTAAATAATCCCCCTCCCCGAAAGCCTTGTAATAGCGTAGGGTTTACAATTCCCGCACTTTAAATTCCTGTACATATATTAAACTGCTTAGATGTATGCTTACTAGGATTACATGACAAGATTAACTCTTAAACTTAAAATCAACAATAGCTCACCATGACATGCAAGAGTAAAGTAACTGAAAATTGACACACTTGCACATGCCACTCTTAGGGTACACCTCACTTGGTTGCCTCGAACATGGTCATTAAGTATAGGATGTTTTAGAGGTCGTCCTTTGTCCCAAGATCATAAGTTGCCTCGAAATGGTCGCCTCGATAAAAATGATCTAAGACATTAGGATTACCACTAAAGCGTCCTAACGTTGCTTTAGTGACCACACGTCCCTAAAATCGAATTGACCCGAAAACTCCAACGACGGTGCTACCTACTCCTCAATAGCAGGATAGTACTGTCTAAAGGACATTTGCACAATTAAATTCCCTTTTGAGTAGGTAGAGGTTCTTAAGTACTTGCTCTCTTTTAAAACAAAACAAAAACTTTTCGCACTTACACTTTCTTCAAAAACAAAACTCTTTTCAAAACCCACAAACACAAAGAAAATAAAACCTTTTGAAAACATAGTGAGCAAGTACCTAAGAGCTCGTGGATAACCACAGATAGAAAGGGTGCTAACACCTTCCCTTTCTATAATCTACCTCCCGAACCCGAGAAAAATCTCGAAAAGGAATTGTTTTGTGCTTTTTTCCTTTCCCTTGTTGGATAAAATAAAAGACGGTGGCGACTCTTGCTTACCGCGACACTTTGCAAAAACAAACGCAAACGCGAACCAGCATTCAAAAAACAGTCAGTTCTCGTTCCCGCCGACCACAGTAACTAGGGTGTGTATGGCAAGATTAAAACCAACAAGTAGACAACCTAAAAATTCAAAGACAAAATGCATACAATCAAACACACTATTCACACATGCACCTCTAGGGTAATCTCACTTGTTGCCTCGAAAATAATCATGTCCCTCGAATATGGGCATTTTAGCAAAGACCCTCGATAAAAGATCGTAGTCCTTCAATGTCCCTTGATGTTGTCTTCGGTAAATGATCTAGTCCCTAATGAAAATTGCTAAAACGTCTCATAGTTTGCTTTCTATGACTATAAAATTGACCCACGCCCGTCCCTTCACATCCAACGACGGGGCTTCTTATCAATCAATGGTAAGATAGCAACATCTAAAGGAGGAGGAAAAGAACATAGACCTTTTGAGTAGGTAGGACGCTCGTAGTTGCTTGCTTGCTCACAACTAAAAAACCATTTTCACAGCAACACTTTCAATTGAAATATTTTCAAAAGTCAAAACACTTTGTACGCATTCTTATAGAGACGAGAATCATTACAAAGGCACTTTTCAAAATCACTTTCAAAAACATCTTCCACAAACATCTCTTTAAACTATTTTCAAAACCAACACTTTGTACGCATTCTTATAGAGACGAGAATCATTATAAAGACGTTTTCAAAATATTTTAAAACCCACACCACAAAGCACATTTTCAAACAAAGCAAGTGATCTAGCAAGCAACTAAGAGCCCGTATATAAATACGGATGGAAAGGGTGCGAACACCTTCCCTTTTCATAACCTACCCCCCGAACTCAAGAAATAATCTCAAAGGTATTTCCTATTATTTTCACCCTTTCCTTATTGGATAAAAGAAAGTCGGTGGCGAATCTTGCTATCCATAAAAATTGCGATAAAACACAAAACAACCAAGTCAATTCTCCCACCGTATTATAGATTTGGTGACTCTGCTGGGGATTTATCCTTAAAAGTGGGGTTACCTTAGGGCTATATCACCTTTACTTGCTTTCATTGTTTGACTTGCTTGTTTTACATTATGGGTCCTTTTTTGGGTTATTGTTAAATATCCTACACCCGGATCTGGGGCACCTTTTTAGGTAAGTAGCAATAAATCATGGAGGTTATACGACATAGACCGGTATGGACGAAGTGATAACTACGTTAGCATGATACTCTGGCTTGTACTAATGTTCCTTGAGTCATTTAAGGATAACATTAGGCTTCCTTATAGTATAATTAAGCGCTAACTAACCTTTAGAACCTTTAATTGACTCATCCTTGGCCATTAGGAAGTAGTGAGATAGTCATCTTTGGTTTCGACCGAAGATTGGTTGATACTCGATACTACGCTCATTGAGATCGGACTTTTGGAATATCTCGACCGCAAGAAAAGATTGATTGAGCTGAGACAATGCCCAATGAAGAAAGATCAGTGATATTAAGATCCCATAGAACCCGGTTACTATTACTAGGACAGGTTGAGCCAACTAATCTTCAAGAGGGTACTTACCTACAAACTCCATGCAAGCCTAAACCTAAGGACTTGTCTGCTTTGTGTGTATAAGATTATTTGTATATAACAACTTGTTTACTTTGCATACTTGTACATAATATCATGACATCATACCATAGCATTTTCAATAACCATTTCAAGGATCTCAAGGGTCTGTGATGCAGGGTTATGTTGGACCAGACGTCCATCAAGGGGAAAGAGGATTTATTCTCTTCTAACCAAACGCTGTCAAAAGACGAAAGTACAACAACTTGAGTCAGGGGCTATGACCCACTTGACATGGTGAGCTTGATTCTCGTGGAAGGACATCCACCGATACGAAGTTCTCCAATCAAAGTTGTGATCAAAATTTAACTTTTAACATCTTCTTGTGTTTACCCTGCAAGATCCTTGAAAACATGCATCCACATACCATGCATCATATCGTGACAGGTTTCTCCCACACAGGTTTCCTTATCTTTCTACTGTTTATTTCAATAAGATGGATATGGAATAAACAGTGAAGGATCTTCAAGCATAAAATTCTCAATTCCAACAGATGTTCCTGACTTTGGCTAAAGGGCAAGAGGACCTGAAGACTCTCCTTCTCAAAGACAAGAAGAAAAAGACAAAGAAATCAGTGGGTGTCCTGAACTTGGGAAGGAGGTTCAGAGGACCAACAAAGCGAGCTCTAGAATTCACAACTCCGTCAATTGAGGGGGACAATCAGAAAAAAGAAGGGAACCACAGTCTGGGGTCTAACAAAGAAGAGGCTGACTATGCTGAAGAATAATATCCTTCTGCAAATGACAAATACAAACAGTTGGAGGACCGTCTCAATGCCATGGAAATTCAGAGAGTACTTGGTTTGTACTTTGAAGAAATGGGTTTGGTTTGTGGAGTGGTCATCTCACCAAAATTCAAAATCCCTACTTTTTTCCAAATATGATGGGGTCTCTTGTCCCAAGATGCATCTGAGATCTTATGTCCGCAAGATTCAACCATACACCACTGATCAGAAGCTCTGGGTCTATTTCTTCCAAGAGAGCCTAGCTGGGACTCAACTTGAATGGTTCTATCAATTGGAGATTTCCAACATTCACACTTGGGAAGATCTAGCTACTTCTTTCTACAAGCAGTACCAATACAATGCTGATCTTGCACCAACTCGTGTGCAGTTCCAGAATATGACCATGGGTTCAAACGAGGGCTTCAAAGAATACGCCCAAAATGGAGAGACCTTGAAGGAAGAGTGCAGCCACCATTAACGGACAAGGAGCTAATTGATATCTTCACAGGAACTTTGATAGGACCTTTCTTCAATCACATAATCGGAAACTCATTGGCAGGGTTCATCGAGCTAATACTGACAGTAGAAAGAGTAGAAGCTGGCATCAAGAGAGGTAAGATCCAAAGTGGTGCATCTTCGAGTGTAGTAAAACAACCTTTCAATGGGAAGAAAGAGTCTGATGCTGTGTATGGCCAAAAGGGTCGTAACCAGAGTAACCACGACCAACACGTGGGGGCAGTCCTGATCTATAATCGTGCATCGGTGCAACAATGTCAACAGGGGAATCAGCATAAGGAGGTCGCACCTAAAAGACAATTCACCAAGATCAACATGTCATTGGCTCAAGCGTTACAACACATGTTGAAGGCAAAGATGATTATGTTAAAGGCTCCTCTCTGGAATCCCAATACTTTTGCTCCCAGTTACCATCCCAATGAAATGTGTGCATACCATTCCGATAGTTCTGGACACAATATGAATAGCTGTTGGACTCTGAAGAACAAAATTCAAGACATGATTGGTTCCAGGGAGATTGAATTCGACCCTCCTGAAACTCTCAACATGGCCACTGCTCCCATGCCAAATCACTGAGCGTCCAATTCATTTTGAATTTTCAATTGTAATTTCTTTGTTTGTTTAAACACTTATCTGTATATCATACTTTGATTGCTTTCATTAATGCGTTGAATATGTTTGTCTTGAATTAATTCAGTCATTGTAACTATATTTAAACTGTGTTTTCTACTCCTTTTTGTGATATTCAACTCTCATTAAAAGTTGCAAGCCTTTAGAGGGAGGATGATGAAAACAATGTCATGATCTCATACAATATGCTTTTAGACAGACTTTACTAACAATGCATAGGCGTTCTTTCAATTCCTAAATACTGGAGTTATAAGGAAGATAATCCCTAGTCAACCCCTTTTGAGCCAAAGAAGTAGGAGTTTTATTTTTTACATAAAATTGAAACATTTAATCAAAACCTGGGGAAGGGTAGTCTCTCAGTTAATTCAAATGCGCGTTTAGTCGCAAGCTTTCACCTTGTACACAACGAGTGATATCAAAAACATCCTTCTAAACCAAAAGATGGTGATGGTTCCCTACCAAATAGGTAGTCGTTATCTCTCAAAAGAAAAATCCCACTAAGTCAAAACCTACGAAGGAGACTTAAGAAAAACGGGGGCATCCCGCTGGTTGTAATCTTAAAACAAGAACATTCAGGAAAAAATCAGGGACAGTAAATCAAAAAAAGAGGTCACTACAGACCCTTGACAAACATGAAAAAATGTTGCAAAAATGACTGCCTTCACGAATAAACGTTCAGTATATGAACCATCACCCAAACTTCAATCCAGATTCAAAAGGCACAATTAAATGAGTATAAGGCCGAAGAACATCATGAAGAACAGGAGGGTACAAATAAACTTTGAGCCTTATCCTTTATTTCTTAAAACCGTGAACCAGGCCACGTTACAACCCCTTAAAAGTCCTAATTGAAGCATGGGTTAGTTCGAAAGCATACTGTTACAAAATGTATCCTGACTCCTGTAAGGCTTACTCTAAATCCTGAGTTGAATTCACATTCTTACAAAATTCTTTTATCTACTAAAACACATTTTCAAAATTTCAAGACAAACGTAAACTTTGCATTGTTTGAATATTGTTGTTTGCATTTGGCTATTTGTTTGATAGCGGGGAAATTCACACGGAGAATATCCAATGAACGAAAATTCCCAATGAACAGAATCACTTCAAGTGATAAGACACTTCCAATGATAAATCTCCTATAAGAAAGGGGGCATGACATTTCACTATCCAACTCGTCTGGGGCAGTCAAGTCAAGATTCCAAGAGATCTCTCAAGAAGTACTGAATAACCAGGGGCAAGTCTGCATTTGAATCACTTGGCGCATTAAACATGAATTCCAGCAAAGGGTTATGTACGACCAAGCAAACGTTTTTTGGCAGTACTACAACACTTACTACTAGGGGAAGTGACAAATTTCCCACAAAGTCCTTTTCATAGGGTGATCCCTAGTCAAGTCCCCATAGAGTCATCTCTATAAGGTTATCCCCATAGAATAATCTTCACGGACAAGGGTCCAAAACCCACAAGGCCAAATTCATAGATATCCCCACAGAATTATCCCTACAAAGTTGGATCAATGCAATCTCCAGTCAGAGTTTCAATCTCCGGAAAACCTCTCCCCAATTGATTTGATCTCAAGAAGAATCCTCGAGAATTTCTTCCAAAAGAAAATGCCTCTCCAGAAGATTGGCAATATGGTTTATTTCCCCAACAAACGGCAAGATTCCACAACTTGAGTTTGCCTCTCCGACTACTACAAATCAAGGGACCACAACCCCTCTTCCCCAGTAGACTTTTCTACAATCCCCAGTGAGTTGCTGCAAAGCCTGGAAGTCAACCGGATAACAATCAACTTCTTTATTCCCAACAAGTTGTTAACTTCCTTTCAAGATATAACTCCCCAGTAGGGAAACGGACAACTAAAACTCCTGAACTCTTTTCCCCAAGCCGGAGTCAACACTCTCCACAGAGTTTCCCTCAAGAAAAATTAACGTCCCCCGACGAATTTCTCCTCAAACAACAAAAACGGGAATCCCGAG
Organism: Vicia faba; assembly: GCA_948472305.1. Classification (NCBI taxonomy): domain Eukaryota; kingdom Viridiplantae; phylum Streptophyta; class Magnoliopsida; order Fabales; family Fabaceae; genus Vicia; species Vicia faba. The sequence goes on along the minus strand of CATIWC010001330.1, from coordinate 64,335 downwards.
TGAAAACATTCTAAAACAAGGTCTGAAGATGTGCATACTCTTCATTCCCGAACAGCAGTCCGGGATTTAATTTCCCAAGGCTCCCTAGCATTTGTCAAGGATTTATTTTCCAAGACAAAGATACATTTTAACAAATATTTCACATTCATACATCATATTACATACATGATAAATACATACAGCATAATCTCATTTATTTTGAGAACTCCATTACATAATGCATTCCATACATCATGACATTGCATGCAATTAACCCTTTACCTTTTCAGGAAAAGATCAATTACAAGACGAATATCATCAACAATTTTCAAATAGTTCCAATTCCTGAAACAAGACGGACAACTATCCGGATAACCAACCACAGATTAATTCCTGAAACAAGACAGCGCAATTATCTGTGAAGAACAAGAAAATTGAAGATTAACTCCCGAAACAGGACGGGGAAACTATCTTCCTTTCTTTCTCTCTGCTCAGATAAAGATCAATTCCTGAAATAGGACAGGGTGACTATCTACATGATGAACACTTCCTTTATACATTTGTTGGTTCAGTTTAAATCGACCAAAGATTTATTCTGATACTTTTCCAGTAGACACTTTTTCTGGTTCAGTTTAAATCAACCAAAGATTTATTTTGATTCTTTTCCAGTTAAAGACAATGCAGACATTTGTTGGTTCAGTTTAAATCGACCAAAGATTTATTCTAATACTTTTCCAGTAGACACTTTTTCTGGTTTAGTTTAAATCGATCAAAGATTTATTCTGATTATTTTCCAGTTAAAGACAATGCAGACATTTGCTGGTTCAGTTTAAATTGACCAAAGATTTATTCTGATACTTTTCTAGTAGACACTTTTCTGGTTTAGTTTAAATCGACCAAAGATTTATTCTGATTCTTTTCCAGTTAAAGACAATACAAACATTTGCTGGTTCAGTTTTAATCGACCAAAGATTTGTTCAGATACTTTTCCAGTAGATACTTTTTCTGGTTCAGTTTAAATCAACTAAAGCTTTATTCCGATTCTTTTCCAGTTAAAGACAAGCGCAGACATCTACTAGTTCAGTTTAAATCGACCAAATATTTATTCTGATTCTTTTCCAGATAAAGACAACACAGACATTTGCTGGTTCGGTTTAAATCGACCAAAGATTTATTCTGATACTTTTCCAGTAGGCACTTTTTCTGGTTCAGTTTAAATCGACTAAAGATTTATTATGATTCTTTTCCAATTAAAGATGACACAAGACATCTGTTGGTTCAGTTTAAATCAACCAAAGATTTGTTCTGATACTTTTCCAATAGGCATTTCTTCTAGTTTAGTTTAAATCGACTAAAGATTTATTCTGTTTCTTTTCCAGTTAAAGACGACACAAGACATCTGCTGGTTCAGTTTAAATCAACCAAAGATTTGTTCTGATACTTTTCCAGTAGATACTTTTTTTGGTTCAGTTTAAATTAACTAAAGATTTATTCTGATTATTTTCCAGTTAAAGACGAGCGCATACATCTGCTAGTTCAGTTTAAATCGACCAAAGATTTATTTGATACTTTTCCAGTTGGCACTTCTTCTGGTTCAATTTAGATCGACCAAAGATTTATTCTGACTCTTTTCCAGTTGAAGTCAAGATTAGACTTAGTCTAATTTCTATCAATAGTTATCTTGGATGGAATCTATAAGCCCATCTCTGACGACTCTCCATTACCTTTGGATGGCATCTATAAGCCCATCTCCGACAACTCTACAACACCTCTCTAAATGGCATCTTTAAGCCCATTCCCTACATAATCAACTAACACAGGGTCGAGTGTAAATTTCTGGGCACTCTAGTGTTCAATCATCTTCCACCTTCAAGCCACGAATGATGAACTCGCCAATCTAACTCTTTAGGTTTAAAAAGATTGAACAGGGGCAGCTGTTGTACCCCAAAATTTGCCCTCTCATTTCTCAGGAATTTTCTCACAAAATTTCTATTGAGTCAAGACTGTACATGTTTTGCTTTGATTCATAAGCTTCGATTAGGCATCTAGCTTCCTTCGAGCAGGCTTGATTCATAAGCTTCGATTGGGCATCTAGTTTCCTTCAAGTAGGATTGATTCTTAAGCTTCGATTAGGCATCTAGCTTCCTTCGAGCAGGCTTGATTCTTAAGCTTAGATAAGGCATCTAGTTCCCTTCGAGCAGGCTTGGTTCAGAGGTTTCAATTGAGCATCTAGTCCCCTTCAATCAAGCTTTGGTCCACATTCTTCGATTGGGTATTTGGTACCCTTAAAGAAAGCTTTGGTCCACAAGCTTCATTTGGGCATGTGGCCTCCTACATGCATCCTTCAATTCACAAGCAGTAGGCTCCTACATGCATCCTTCGATTCACAAGCAGTACTTCCTTTATGCCTGCAAGGCAAGTACATCTTGTATGCCAGCATGCACAAGGAAAGTGCCTCCTCTGTGGTTGCTTTTGACTCACAAGGAGATGGCTTCCTCTGTGCTTGCCTTTAATGCACAAGGCAATGGCTTCCCTTCATGCTAGCACCCACAAAGCGTTGGCTATTTTCACACTAGCTTCGATTGGGAAATATTTCCCTTGAAAACAGTTTGTTTCAATTCCACATAGTTTATACACTATGACACACAACTGGCACATTCGAAGGACAAACATATGGTCCATTCAAAGGACATACATTTACCCCCTTTGAAGGACATGCATTGGTGGATTTAAAGGACATACATGGGTGTCCCATTTGAAAGACATATCTTGGTGGCCTATTAGAAGAATTACAAGTGGTGCACACAAGTGATGCATGTGGTCCCTTTGAAGGACACACATATGGTCCAATCGAAGGACACACATTTGACCCCTTTAAAATATACTCATATGATCCATTCGAAGGATACACTTTGGGTGGAAACAAATATTGTTGTCTGAAGAGGAGTCTGGTCGAAGGTTGGATATATATGGTCAAAATGAAAGGTTGAAGTATTCAAGATGCTTGTTGACCAAAGTCTAACATGTTGCCAAGCCCAAGTCTGTTGTACTAGCCACAACACTCCAAAACTGCTATAAAGCAGTCCTGCTACGCTGCTCCCATATTTGCACCAAATTGGCATACAAAAACTGCACCTCGAAGACTACAAGAACAACATACCCAATTTGTTCAAATTTATTTTGTTCCCCCCCCCCCCCCCCAACCTCAACCAACTTTATCTATAAATGAGAGGTTACATCACACATCTAAAGGGCGCTTTTGGTGGCTAGAGAGGGAATTATGAGCGAGGCAAAGAAAAGAGAAAACACTTAACACACTTTCAAACTCAGAATAAAAAAACCACACCTTTGTCTTTGTTCCTTCGAATCCAGAAGAAACACAACACATGTTTCTTTTCTTATTCGAATCCAGAAGCAACCCAACACATTGTTCTTTCTTTCAAATCCAGCACTAGAAACACAACATTTGTTTCTTCCCTTTGAATCCTAGAGCATCCAGTTCAATCACTCAAGGTCCAGAAGCACCAACTTCAGATCCAATGTAAGTCTTCCTAACTTTAACCCTTTCGTTTCAAGCATGTAAATAACCTTTTGTGCATTTTTTAGTTTTTGCCCTTTTGGTTTGTTTTTCCTTCAAGCAAGAACTAATCTGTACAGACCCAAACGAAATAAAAAAAGTATGTATGAATCGAAGCCTTAGGCTTCACCCCTCACTACTTCACAGTGGCAAACAAACAAAGAAAGTGGTGTGAATCAAAGGTTTCAAGCTTCGATACACTCTGGTTACAGGCCCAAATCGAAGGAAGGAAAGATTGTGGCAATCGAAGGGCACACCCTTCGATCCAGGATGCCTTTTCTTTCTCTATTTTTAAACTATTTTTATTTTTATGGTTTCTATATATTTAAATTTTCTTGCTATTCAATATGGTTGTAATAATTAGGACTTTTATTGCTTTTCAACTCCCATTTGTAAACTTATATACCCCATCCCCCAAAAACACGTAATGGCGTAGGACATTTATTTCCTGCATTTTTATTACTTTCGTAAATAATAGTAACTAGGGTGTGTATGGCAAGATTAAAACCAACAAGTAGACAACCTAAAAATTCAAAGACAAAATGCATACAATCAAACACACTATTCACACATGCACCTCTAGGGTAATCTCACTTGTTGCCTCAAAAATAGTCATGTCCCTCAAATATGGGTGTTTTAGCAAAGACCCTCGATAAAAGATCATAGTCCCTTGATGTCCCTTGATGTTGTCTTCGGTAAACGATCTAGTCCCTAACGAAAATTGATAAAACGTCTCATAGGTTGCTTTCTATGACTATACAATTGATCCACGCTCGTCCCTTCACATCCAATGATGGGGCTTCTTATCAATCGATGGTAAGATAACAACATCTAAAGGAGGAGGAAAAGAACATAAACCTTTTGAGTAGATAGGATGCTCGTAGTTGCTTGCTTGCTCACAATTAAAAAACCATTTTCACACCAACACTTTCAATTGAAATATTTTCAAAAGTCAAAGCACTTTGTACGCATTCTTATAGAGACGAGAATCATTACAAAGGCACTTTTCAAAATCATTTTCAAAAACATCTTCCACAAACATCTCTTTCAACTATTTTCAAAACCAACACTTTGTACGCATTCTTATAGAGACGAGAATCATTACAAAGACGTTTTCAAAATATTTTCAAACCCACACCACAAAGCACATTTTCAAACAAAGCAACTGATCTAGCAAGCAACTAAGAGCCCGTAGATAACTACGGATGGAAAGGGTTCTAACACCTTCCCTTTTCATAACCTACCTCTCAAACTCAAGAAATAATCTCAAAGGTATTTCATGTTCTTTTCACCCTTTCCTTATTGGATAAAAGAAAAGTCGGTGATGACTCTTGGTATCCTCAACAAATGCGATAAAACATAAAATAACCAAGTCAGTTCTCCCACCGTATTACACATATCTTCTCTCTTGACAAATGTCTTCCATCAATAGTTGTATGAACCACCTCCAACTCTCCTTAGTTTTTTTCTCAACCACTCCAAATGCCAATTGAAAGTATTGATCATTAGCATCTCTCCCCATAGAAATTAATAGTTGTCCACCATACTTTGTCTTCAAATGACATCCATCAACCCCCACAAAGGGTATGCATCCATTAATAAATCCTTTCTTACAACCATCAAAACAAAAATAAAAGGATTCAAACCTAGGATGTATGGAAGGAGTAGGTCTTTCAACATTGATCTTTACAGTGTTACCTCCATATGGATGCATGTTGATTATTTGTATCACCTTTAATTACCTTCTTAGCTATTAACTTAGCCTTCTATGCTTTTGCAACAGTAATCCGTACAAATTTTTTTTCCTGGTATCTTGCATTATGTCTCTTATCCTAACATTATCACTAGTTTATAGCCTCTTTACGACATGCTTAGCCATCCACCTAGAGTTGGAAGATTTGTTATCTAAAACCCTAGCACATGTGTGGGTATCCACAAGTGTTTTTATTGCAAAAGTGTGTTTGTGGGCCACTTTAGAGCATAAGACCAAAAAGCCACATTTATCCTTACATTGTACTCTAACTCTATAGCTTTCATTTTTTACAAAGGTAATTTCCCTCCCATTAAGGACTGACCACTCACGAATAGCCTCCCTAAATTCCACAAGTGAATTAAATTCCATACCCATCTTAAACTTATACTCCTTGTTGAGGTGATCTTTTCTAAATATTTCATACTTGGGCCTTTCACCATCACAAGAATCATCTGGGTCATCATTATTCAACTCATCACTATGGTATTCATCCTTATCCATTATCTTATTGAGCCTACCAAAAATCCCACTAGGACTTACATCTTCATTCAATGGCAATGTAACATCAATTCCTTCAAATCCATCAAGAAGAGCAGTAGCTATCTCATCTTCTCTGTCATCTAAATCTTCAACCATCTCCTCTTCCAACCCATCCATTTCATTCACCTCATTGACACAATTAGGTTCCGTATCATCAACATCCAAGTATCCCAGAGAATATTCCACAAATAAATGTCCAATGATATTCATTGCACTAAAGAATGATGCAAAATCGTATGTGTGATATAGTGGGAGAACTGACTTGGTGTTTTGCATTTTATCGCAAATGTTACGGTTAGCAAGAGTCGCCATCGGATTTTCTTTTATCCAAAAGGAAAGGTTGAAAAGAACAGGAAAAACATTTGAGATTATTTCTTGAGTTCGGGGGGTAGATTATGAAAACGGAAGGTATTAGAACCCTTTTCATCCATAGTTATCTATGGGATCTTAGTTGCTTGCTAGATCACTTGCTTTTGTTTGAAAATGTGCTTTGTGGTGGTTTTTGAAAGTATTTTGAAAATGCGCCTTCGTTTAGGCAAAATTTGTAATAGTTCTCGTTCGTAAGAACGTATTCAAAGTGTTGAGCTTTGGAAAATATTGCATGTTTGGAAAATGTTTTTGAAAGTGTTTGTTTTGAAAGTGCTTATTTTGAAAATGAGCAAGGATGTTTGATTTGAAAGTGAGCAAGCAAATAGGAACAATCCACCTACTCAAAAGTCTTTGTTCATTTCTTTCTTCCTTTGGTATTGCTATCTTACCATTGATTTGGTAAGAAGCCTTATCTTTAGATGTAAAGGGACGGGCGTGGGTCATCGTATAGTCATGATAGCAACGTTGTAAGATGTCTTGGCATTTCTCTTTGATGGACTAAGATCATTTTGAAAGGCAACATTTGTAGCATCATCGAGGGACTATGATCTTGTATTTTTTGATTTGTTTTTGCTAAGACATCCCACATGCATAACATGACCATTTTTATAAGGCAACAAGTGGAATTACCCTAAGGGTGCAAGTGTGCAAGTGTGTTTGATTTACATGCATTGTTTATCTTGAATTAGGGTTTACTAATTGTTGATTTTAGTCTTTCAATACAAACCCTAATTACTAACATTTATATAAAGCGATAAATTGCAGAAAGTAAAAATAATAAGCTATTACATCATTAGGGGAGAGGGTGTTCAAATTTACAAATGGGGATTTTGCAAGAAAATTAAATCTAATTAACTATTACAACCATATTGAATAAATGTACAATAATTGAAAAAAAAATGTACAAATACAAAATGGAAAAGGAAATGATTTTTGTTTGGTTTTCATGAAAGGGTTTTAATCTTGACCTAATTAAGAAAATAATTAATTGAAAATTAAACAAAATTAAGTTTAAACTAATTAAGAATAGAAATTAACTAAAAAAGGATTTTTTAGGATTTTTTATAAAAAAAGGTTTTGAATAAAAAAATATAAAATGAAAGTTAATCAATTAAAATAAACCTAAGTTCAAAATTAATTTTAACTTACAAGAGAATAATATAATAATTAAGCCTAATCATCTAAATATTAATTAATTAAGAAAAGAAATTAATTTATTTTAAGAAAAATGTTTTTTAGTCTTTTTGTTTTTTATAAATGAAATAAATAAGGTGTGAAAATAATAATAATAATATTTTTGGATTTTTTATTAGTAAAGATAAAAATAATATTATTAATAATAATAATAATAATAATAATAATAATAAAAATATTAAAGGAAATAAAAAATATAATGAAATAAAAAAAGAAAAAAGAAATAATAAAGAAAAAATGGGCCAGGGGTGTAAAAGTAGTCAGGGGTTAGTAAAAGAAAAGAAAAAGGAAAAGCCCAACTGTTTTAGGGGCCCATCGCCTGTTTCAAACAAAAAATGGAAAGAAAATGTGAAAAATAGGCAAAAGGGTACCACTGGGGCTCGAACCTAGGTCCCTAAGGTGACAGGCACGCGCTTTAACCACTGGGGTGGTGATACATCCGTTAACTTAAACAAAACAATAAATATGTAACATAAGTTTTTCCCTGAATGAACTTCATCTTCAACCTCCAGCCAAAGAACCTGTAACTCATTCATTTCTCATCCATTCACAAAACTTCCAACATCAAACTTGTTAGAAATTTCCTCACGATTCTGAATATGTAAATAACTTAAGCTAATTCTCAAAGATGAGCATGAATTTCTAACAGTACCAAATTTTGACCTAAATATTTTCAAAGGTTCAAACTCAAAATTCTCCCTACTCAAGCAACATAAATGAAATCTATGGACATGTATAGTTTCAGGGCAATAATGTCTATATTTTATCTTCACAAATGCAAGCCTAACAATGCCTAAATATGAAGATTGAAATTCAAGAAAAATACCTCAAAACTGGAAATCGTGAAATGAGTTTGAGCTTGATTCAAGGTGTTGCAATGATCAGGTTAGCTTCCTTGAGTCTCTAGGAAGCTAATGCAATGCTTAGCTTGAGTTGAGAGTGGCTGGAATGGCCAAGAGAAGTCCAATTGCACTGCTCTGTTTTTGGTTATGGAGGATGATAGAAATGGAGTTACAGTCGTGTAACAGGGACAGGGATGGTTTGTATTTGATGTGAGGAAGCTTTAGGAACTAAAAGGCCAAAGAACGCACGAGGGAAATGGACGTTTGAAGTTCAAAGTCAGAAACTGTGCAACAATGGAGTTTTTGGGAAACTTCTTATTTGAGGGAGTTTAGGAGTGTTTCAGGGTGTTCAAACTCGTGTTCTAGGTTTCATAATAGTGTTTGGATATATAGGAAAAGGTTTGGAGACTTGAGATGGTCAGAAGTATAAGATCACATGTTTTAGCTTCTTGGCTTATTTTTTAAGTAAGGTTGACAAACATGGTTTCAATGCATATTACAAGCATGGTCTGAGTTGTTAGTGGCTCTAGACAAGTTTCTTATGGATTTTAGATTGTGTGTGATCATAAGGAACAAGTGCAAAGCTCAAGACAATTTGACTTTGTGATTAAAGTCTCTTTACTAGAATGGCAATGCTACTTTGTGCCATTAATGGAAATGCAACTTGGATAATGGCTCAAATGCTTAGATCAAAGCTCTAACAGCTGTGTAAACATTTAATTATGGAGTGACAAATAAGTTTAAGGCCAGAAAATCAAAGATTATGCAGCCTAGCATGGATTTTGTTCATGTGTTCATCAAGAAATGGCATGTAATTCAAGTTTGAAAACCCTAACTTCTTGTCTTCGACTCTCTTAGCTCAAGCATGATCTCAATGAGTTCTTGGACATTTTTGAAATCTTGTAACATACTCTACAACCTCTATGTTTGAAATTTTTGAAAATTCCTCTTGGAACTATGTGAAAAATTTCCATGAAGTTAGGTCAAAATCCTGCCTAAACTAGGGCAAAATTTCACTAAGTTTCCAAGTTTCATGAACAAGTATTCACAAAATCATAACTTGAAATCCATGAATTTATAGAAGAAGTTATGTTCTAAAATGTTTTAGATCTCATTGATATCTACAACTTTCATGTTGGAAGTTTCCTTTTAATCATCTTGCATCATGGTGGAAAATTGGCTCAAAGTTGTGAAAAAATATGAAGTTTCCAACACTTAGAAAATTTTCTAAGTTTAGAAATTTTGACTTTTCAAAATGAAATCTTTACTTTTTGATTTCTTGATGAACAAGTTTCATATTTTGAATTTTTTGATGAATTGTGATCTTTGACACTTGATTTTGACCAAAAAGTCAAAGTTTGACTTTTCAGTGTATAGTTGACTGAAAATTTATTTGCCAATCAATTGATCTTGAGGAATGTTTTGAGCCATGTCATTAGGTAAAAATGAATCATTTGAATACTTGAGATCATGTCTCAAACCAATCAATCATTTTCTAGGTCAAAAATCAGAAATTGCCCTTTCTCAATCAAAACCCTCATTTTGACCATTTTGCCCTTTTGATGATTTGATCGAATTTCTTGAGGAATTGTGATCCAAACTTGGTCAAATGACATATATGAGTTCATATTGTTGATATGGACCAAAAATTATGAAGTTTGATTGTAAATTAACCATAGTTGATTTTTCCCCAATACAACTGATTTTAGGTCAACTGATCAATTGACTGAGCAAAAATATGATTCAAGACTTGAAACTTGACATGAGAAAACTTGAGGGTCCAAAATGATCCATGAAATTCATATGAGTCATTGAAAGTTAATTTGTCCTTTTGCAATCTCAAACCCTAATTTTCAGTCATCGGTGCTTGAGGAGGTGTCTTGAGCTGATCAAACCTTGTGCAGTCTTGAACCAAAGGAGATATTGTGTGAGATTATTTGATAAATGAGAGGGCAAATTTTGGGGTACAACAAATTCCCCTGTTCAATCTTCTTAAACCTGAAGAGTTAGATTGGCGGATCCACCATTCGTGACTTGAAGGTGGAAGATGATTGAACACTAGAGTGCCCAGAAATTTGCACTCGAAGATGTATTGTGAATGGCCTTATAGATTCCATTTGGGGGAATGTTGATAAACACTGGAAGAAGTATCAACACAAATCTTTGGTCGATTTATACTAAAACTTGATGTTTCACCTGTGGGACAAAAGGTTAGTAAAATGCAGATGTATGCATGATGTTCACAAGATGAATGAGATCATGCTAAATGCATTTTGTATATATATTATATGATATATGAATGCAAGATGCATGTTTTACTGGGAAAATAAATCCCTGACTACTGCTGAGGAAACTCTAGGGAGTTGAATCCCTGATTGCTGTTGGGGATGAAGAATATACATATCTTCAAACTTTGTTGAAAGGATGTTTCCGCTGGGGAATATCTCTTGAATATCAGCTGTTATCTGGTCGGATCTAGGCTTTTCAAAAAATTTCTTGAAATTGAATAGTTATCTGGTCGGATCCAGGCTTCACAATAACTTGCTAGGGATAAGGAAGTTAACTGTTATCTGGTCAGATTCCAGGCTTTGCGGTATCTTGCTAAAAGGATGAAGTTGAACTGATATCTGGTCCGGTCTAGGCTACACAGTAACTTTGAAGTGGTACCTACTATTTGGTTGGGTCCACGCTTCATGGTTTTGGAAAAATCATACTATTATCTGGTCGGGTCCAGGCTTCATAGTGTCTCTCTGGGGATCGTAGTTAGTTGTTATCTGGTCGGGCTCCAGGCTTCATAATAACTTGCTTGGATAGACGAAATTGAGTTGATATCTGCTCGGGTCCAGGCTTCACAGTAACTTTGAAGTGGTAACTACTATCTGGTCGGGTCCAGGCTTCATGGTTTTGGAAAAATTATACTATTATCTGTGAAATCAAGCTTTCCAAGTGTTTTGATGAAGACAAACTAGCATTCAAAAATGAATGGATCAAGATAGAAGATTTATCTCAAGCAAAGATTCATTGATCAAGATCAACTTTTCAAGACTTATGACTTAAGGTATATGAAATTTTTGATCTTATGCTCTTAGTGCTCAAAACTATTTTTAATCATGCATTTACTTTATTAAAATAATATTTTGAGTATATACTATGTATGGTTGAAGAATGATGTTTTAAATTGCTTCAAATCTTTGAAAATAATGATTTTTCAATTTTTGTACACAAGCAATCGATTGTCATGCTAGGACAATCGGTTGCATTCAAAAAACAAAAGTTTATGTTTTGACAAAAAATTGATTGTCATCTAGCAGCAATCGATTGTCATGTGTTCTGTTTTCAAATTTTTCGAATGTTGGCTTATGAGCAACCGATTGCTCCTCAATGACAATCGGTTGTCATAGTTATATTTTTCAAATTTTTTAAACGTTGCTTTTACAGCAATCGGTTGTTGCTTTAGTGCAACCGGTTGTTGTGCTTCAGATTTTGAAAATTTACATTTTTCCAGCAACTTTTTGTAACACCTTTTCATGGAAATCTTTGTATCTTTTCAAATACATTTTTTTAGTAAAAATGGTTTAAACATTGCTATGTTTCATTGAAGAGGTATTACTACACTATAAATTATTTTTTAGAATTTTGAATATACAACATCAATCACTAACAACTATTACTTTCTATTCTTTTGATCATACTCTCTATACTCAAGATTTTTGTTCATCATTTTCATATGCATACTGAAAATTGTTCTTGAGCACTTAGAAGAGTATTCCATCTTAAATTTCATATTGAATAGAAAAGATCAATCAAGTGATTGACATTTCTCTTTCATCTTTCAAACTCTTATACAAATCAAACAAACTATTGTATCCTTGTTTTCAGGATTGTTGGAAATAAGAAAGACACTTAGGGAGGATTGTTCTCTTTGTGGTCTTAGTGAAAATCCAAGAGGATTGTTCTTGGTTATTAGGTAGTCTTTGTACAAATTACCAACTATAAGGAAATCTCTTTCATGTTGAAAGGGGACTGGAGTACTCTCGGACTGTAAGGGGAACCAGGATACATCTCTGTGTTTTTTACTTTCCGCATTTACTGCTTTCATCACTTATCAGAAAAAGGAAGAAAAGAAACTCGTGCAAAAATATTCATACAATTCAGAAAAAGTTTTAAAGAACCTAATTCACCCCCTCCCCCTCTTAGGCGCATCTGAACTTACAATTGGCATCAGATCAGGTTATAGGTAACTTGTTCCTACTAGATCCAGAATGGCTTCCGCAAACAACAATTCTGTGTTTAGAGACGGTGGCAGTAGCAACAAGCCTCCTCTATTCTGTGGTGAATATTTTGATTTCTGGAAGATCCATATGAAGGCTCATCTAGAAGCACAAGGAGAAGAAATATGGGATGCTGTCCAAAATGGCCCTTTTGTTCCGGTAACTGTAGTAAACGGTGTTGGCTCATCAAAGCCTAAAACTACATGGGATGATGATGATAAGAAAAAGGTCTTGTATGACAAAAAGGAAATAAACCTCCTTCAAAGCGCACTTAGTATGGATGAATTCTTCCGTGTCTCAGCATGCACAACGACAAAAGAAATTTGGGATACACTGGTTGAACACATGAAGGAACAACTGAAGTAAAGAGATCGAGACTTAATACGTTAAGTCAAGAATATGAATTGTTCCGCATGCAACCCGGAGAATCCATTCTTGATTTACAAAAGAGATTTGTGCATCTAACAAATCATCTAAGGGCACTTGGAAAAACATTGACTAATGATGAATTGAACCTAAAAGTGCTCAGATCATTTACTAGAGAATGGCAACCAAAGGTAACGGCAATCTCAGAAAAGAAGAGTCTCGCTACTATGACATCCGCAACCTTGTTCAGAAAACTTCAAAAGTACGAGACAAAACTTGGTAGATTGGAAAAGCGTGAAAATCAAGAAAAGAAGTCTAAAAACATTGCCTTGAAGATTGACTCCAAGGAAGACGAAAAGAAAGATAATCCTAATGAAGATGAAAACTTCATGCTTCTCGTTAGAAGACTTGGAAAATTCTTTGGTAAAAATGACAAAGCCTTCTCGCACTCAAAGAAGAAGAAACACTTCAAGAAGAAGGAAGGATCCTCATCAACACAAGAAGTTACTTGTTATGAATGTGGTAAACAAGGTCACATCAAACTGGATTGTCCAAAACTTTCAAAGAAAAGTGGCTACAAAGGCAAGAAGGAATCAAAAGATAAGAAAGCATATGTTGCATTGGAAGATGTTGAACTGAGTTCGTCATCCGACTCCGATAGCGATGAAAGTGACAATCTTGCATTAATGGCCTCACACCACTCCGAAAGCGAAGATGATGAGGTTAGTAACGTATTCTCTCTTTTTGATAGTGATGCACAAGGTGCTATAAATGAACTGTTAAATGAATGCAAAATTCTGTACAAAACTATCTCACCACAAAAGAAACAAATTTCATCGTTGGAAGAAAAATGTGGATCTATTGAAAAAGATCTCAAAGATGAAAAGCAAAAAGTTAGTGATGAAAAACAGAATTTTGTATGCACAAAGTGTGAATCTCTCTCTTTTCAAATTTTCCAATTGAAAAGGGTTCTTGAAAGGTATGAAAAAGGAAAAATTGGATTGGAAGGTGCTCTTATCCAACAAAGATACTCAAATGACAAAAGTGGTCTTGTATACTCAAAATTTTCAAAACCAAGTACCAACAAAACCATCTTTGTCAAGGCTAGCGATCAACCAACCAAAGAGAAATAAATCACTCCCAAAATAGTTCATCACTATCCTAAAAAGAAAATACCCTCTAAGAAGAAATCTTATCCTTCTAGATATAGAAGTAAATTTGAACCTACTTGTTTTTATTGTGGTATTCGAGGACACACACCTAATGCTTGTTATGTTAGAAACTTTGGCAATGCAAATGGGCATTGTGTGTGGTTTAAGAAAGGAACTAATTATGAAGGACCCAAAGCAACTTGGGTACCTAACAAAACCTAATATTGTTTTGTAGGTAAGTTGGACAACCACTTCAAATCTATGGTATCTCGATAGTGGTTGTTCCAAGCATATGACGGGAGATATCGACAAATTTTCACATCTAACGCTTAAGGCCAAGGGTTATGTGACGTATGGAGATAACAACAAAGGAAAGATTTTTGGCATAGGCAAAGTTGGTGGTCCACCTTTCACATCAATTTAAGATGTTCTTTATGTCGAAGGACTAAAGCACAATCTTCTAAGTATTAGCCAACTATGTGACAAAGGTTTCAAGATCAAGTTCACTAAAGATGAATGTTTGATAGAAGATGAAGTCACACATGAGGCTAAACTTAAAGATAAAAGAGTAAATAATATTTTTATGATTTCCCTTAATGATTTGTCTTTGAAGGTTAAATGTCTCATGGAAAACAACAACGACTCATGGCTATGGCACAAGAGGATCGCTCATATTCATATAGAGCACCTAAACAAATTGATTAAGCATTACCTTGTTGTTGGATTGCCTAAGATAAAGTTCATCAAAGATAGACTTTGCGATGCATGTCAAAAGGGAAACCAAACAAAATCAACTTTCAAATCCAATAATGTGGTGTCCACTACTAGGCCACTACAATTGCTTCATATGGACTTGTTTGGCCCTTCAAGAACAAGAAGCTTCGGAGGTAATGTATACGCTCTAGTTATTGTTGATGACTTTTCTATATATACTTCGACACTCTTTTTAGTGCAGAAAAATGATGCATTCAAGGCGTTCAAGAAATATGCAAAGCAAATTCAAAATGAGAAGTCACTATCTATTGCCTCCATAAGAAGCGACCATGGTGGAGAATTCCATAATTCCTCCTTTGAAGATTTCTGTGAAGAACATGGAATATCACATAATTTCTCAGCACCAAGGACTCCTCAACAGAATGGAGTTGTAGAAAGGAAGAATAGGTCTCTTATTGAACTTGCAAGGATAATGCTTAGTGATTCAAACCTTCCAAAATACTTTTGGGCGGATGCTGTAAGCACGGCATGCTTTGTAAGCAATAGAGTTAATATTCGACCTATCTTGAAGAAGACTCCGTATGAACTCTTTCGAGGAAGGAAACCAAATATTTCATTCTTTCATGTCTTTGGCTGCAAATGTTTTGTCCTTAACAACGACAAAGACAACCTTGGTAAGTTTGATGAAAAATCAGATGAAGGTATTTTTCTTGGATACTCCTTGTCTAGTAAAGCTTATCGTATTTACAATAAAAGAACTTTAACTATTGAGGAATCTATGCACGTATCATTTGATGAATCTAACCCCTCCGAGGCGGATACTATTGTTTTAAATAATGATGATGAGATTTTAGATATTCCTCAAGAAGATGGCTCCAAGACCAACAATGAGAATCAATTGGAACAACAAGAAATTTTTTTTTTGGAAGAATCAAATGTCAATGATCTACCTAAGGAATGGAGAACCCATAGAGATCACCCTATTGATAAATCATTGGTGACATCAGTCAAGGCGTTTCAACAAGATTGAACCTCAAAGATGTTTGCTTGAACATGGAGTTCGTTTCTCAAATCGAACCTTCCAAAGTCGACGACGCATTAGGAGACGACCAATGGATGATTGTTATGCAAGAAGAATTAAATCAGTTCGAGAGAAATCAAGTTTGGGAACTTGTTCCTAGACCAAGTGACAAACACATCATAGGTACAAGATGGGTGTTCAAAAACAAACTTGATGAGAACGGTATAATTGTTCGAAACAAATCAAGATTGGTAGCCCAAGGATACAACCAAGAAGAGGGAATTGACTTTGAAGAAACTTTCGCTCCGGTTGCAAGGGTAGAAGCTATCCGTGTTTTACTTGCTTACGCTTGTTCATTGAATTTTCAGCTTTACCAAATGGACGTCAAAAGAGCATTCTTAAATGGCTACATCAATGAAGAAGTCTATCTCAAACAACCCCCGGGCTTTGAAGACTTCAAGAATCCTTCACATGTCTTTAAGTTGAGAAAAGCTCTTTATGGCTTAAAACAAGCACCTAGAGCATGGTATGACAGACTCAGTACATTCTTATGCGAAAAAGGTTTCGAGAAAGGTAAAGTGGATAATACCTTGTTCATAAAGAAGATCAAAGGTAACACTTTATGAGTACAAGTCTATGTCGATGATATTATATTTGGTTCAACTAACAAAGATTTGTGTGAAGAATTCTCGTTGATGATGCAAGGAGAATTTGAGATGTCTATGATGGGCTAGATGAACTATTTCCTTGGATTGAAAATTAAGCAACTGAAAGATGGTATCTTCATCAATCAATCAAAATATTGCAAGGAACTTTTGAAAAAGTTTGATATGGATAATTGCAAATCAATGCACACGCCAATGGGCTCCGGTACTTATGTTAATCAAGATGAATCCGGTATTTCCATTGATATTACTAAATATCGAGGCATGATTGGCTCACTGTTATACTTGACGGAAAGTCGTCCTGACATCATGTTCAATGTATGTCTGTGTGCACGATTTCAAGCAAACCCGAAGGAATCTCACCTTATGGCTGTAAAAATAATCATGAAATATCTCAAAGGAACAACCAATGTCGGCCTATGGTACCCAAAAGGTAATATATGCAATTTAATTGGTTATTTTGACGCTGATTATGCAGGATGTAAAACAGATAGAAAAAGCACAAGTGACACTTGTCACATTTTGGGAAATGCATTAGTCTCTTGGGCATGCAAGAAACAAGCTTGTGTGGCTCTTAGTAAGGCCGAGGCAAAATACATTGCAGCGGGTAGTTGTTGTGCGCAAATTCTATGGCTCAAGCAACAACTCCGTGACTACGGACTCGACCTTGGATGCATTCCACTCTGATGCGACAACACAAGTGCAATCAACATTACAAAAAATCCTGTGATGCATTCTAGAACAAAGCATATCGACATTCGACATCACTTTCTTCGTGATCATGTACTTCAAGGAGATGTCGAAGTCACCTTTGTGGATACGCATAATCAACTAGCAGATATCTTCACTAAACCGTTGGTAAGAGAACCATTCTTCAAGATCCGAAGAGAGCTAGGTATCTTGGACGAAAATGACATTATCTAATTAAGGTACATGGCTATGATCTTAATCTTAACTTTATGGTAATATATCATGATCCATGTTTTTATTACTGAATTTTTGATATATGACCATGAAATCCCCAAAAATTAAGCATTTTTTCACTTTTTCACTAATGACAATCGGTTGTCATAGAGTGACAATCGGTTGTTGCAAAAAAAAATTAGCTTCTGTTTTCACAACAATCGGTTGTCACTCCACGACAACCGATTGCTCTCTCAATTTTTTCGCCCATGTTTAAATTTTCAAAGGGTGCAATCGGTTGTCATCAAACAACAATCGATTGCACAGTTCAAAATTTTGATTTTTTTTTTCTTCAGTTACACTCTCTTTTATTCTTTCTCTCCCATTGCCTTTACTATTATTTATTTTGTACCAGATTTTTATTCTCTTTTTGAATGTTTTAAGTGTTTGGTCAACAACTTTTTAATGCTTAGTCTTTTCCTATGACACAATTTTTTGGATACTTACACACTCAAGAATCTCTATGCTACAAGTCTTTATTGTTTTGACTAAACCATTGAATGCCTTACCTATCCATTGAATGCCTATCTATCTATAAAAGCCCAACCAAAACCTAAAAAC
Organism: Vicia faba; assembly: GCA_948472305.1. Classification (NCBI taxonomy): domain Eukaryota; kingdom Viridiplantae; phylum Streptophyta; class Magnoliopsida; order Fabales; family Fabaceae; genus Vicia; species Vicia faba. The sequence continues at coordinate 46,369 of CATIWC010001330.1, read as the reverse complement.
TTCATATATCCTCTTTTGTCTCAAGAAACTCTAAAAACACCAAATACCCTTTCCCCTTCCAATTCTCTCATCCCTCACCATGCAACATCAAAGAAAGGCAAGGGAAAAGCTTCTTCCTCATCTCAAGGTGATGATATCTCAAAACTCATTCCATCAAGAATCCAAAGGGAAAGATTTGTGTCTCACTTTCAAAAGATGACGGTTCTTCTACCAAGGTTCGGTAATCTTGACAACTTCTATTCCAAATGCTTCAGTTTTCCAGCATTATTTAGATCTCAAGGGATATACAAGTTAATTGGTGTTAATGGACCCATTTACCCCACTTTGGTTAGGATTTTCTACAGCAATCTAACCATTACTAGAGGATGCATGATTTCAAATGTCAAAGGGGTTCCTATAGAACTCACAGTGCAGAATTTTGGTGAAGCTTTGGGTATTCCACATGATGGTGCTTGCATTAAACTTCTCTCAAATGCAAATCTGCCTGGCTACAGCAAAAGAGACTTCTACTATGGAATTGCAAGAATTCCCGAGCATGATTTTATTCAGAAAAGGCAAAGGCTTATTGGTGGAACTCCGAAGAGGAACTTTTGGTCTGCAGAAATTCTCACTATTGATGAACGTTTGATCCACTACTTTTTGGCGTATGTGGTTATGCCAAAGTTCTCAAACATTTCTAATATCAATGATTGTGAGATGCAGATTCTGTATGCGATGAAGAATGGGATTCAAATCAACTGGTCTTATGTGATTCTACATCATTTGGCACTACATAATGAAAATGCTTCTGCTCTTCCCTATGGCTCCTGGCTTACCCTTGTTTTTGAGAAGTTCAATGTTCCCTTGTCTGGTGAATACATGGTGCCTATGACTAACCCCAAATATGAAATCACTCCAAAGAAAGTATGTAATACCAAAACAGGCGTCAAATTTGATCCGATTAATAGAACCATCACATACATTCATACTCCTCCACAAAACCAACCTCCACAACAACAACCACTTCAAAACCAACCTCCACAACCAATGGAAAACTCTTTCAATCAAGTTTTTGACTACCTTCAATACATGAACAACAACATGAACAATCAATTTGCTCATCTCTATGCCCATACAAATGTCCCTCCTTATGAAGCTCGACCCTATCATTACCCTTTCATTCAACCTCAAACTAATGAAGGCAATGATGGTGAAGATCAAGATGATGAAGACTTTGTTGAAGGCATGGATGATTAGTTTTTAAGTTATTATATTTCTTAGTACTTTATGTTCTTATGTTTTATGTCGTTTTTCTAGTTTCGTTTAAGACACTTCATGTATTGTGATCCCTTTCGTTTTGTGCACTTTATTTCTGTTATATGTATGTATGCAAACTTTATTTATGCTATGTTGTTTCTATGTGCAAAATTTTTATGATCTTCTTTCCCATTCCTTTTTGCTAATGACAAAGGGGGAGAAGACTTTGTAGTTTCTTTTGTGTTTCTCTAACCCTAATTGCAGCAAGCAAGCAATCTTCAAAACCCTCATACAATAGATCAAGGGGGAGTCTTTGACTTAGGGGGAGTTTTTAAAACAACTTGATTAGAGAAAACCATGATGCACTCCAAACTTCAAGCAATGGCTGTCATCATCAAAAAGGGGGAGACTGTGAAATCAAGCTTTCCAAGTGTTTTGATGAAGACAAACTAGCATGCAAAAATGAATGGATCAAGATAGAAGATTTATCTCAAGCAAAGATTCATTGATCAAGATCAACTTTTCAAGACTTATGGCTTAAGGTATATGAAATTTTTGATCTTATGCTCTTAGTGCTCAAAACTATTTTTAATCATGCATTTACTTTATTAAAATAATATTTTGAGTATATACTATGTATGATTGAAGAAGGATGTTTTAAATTGCTTCAAATCTTTGAAAATAATGATTTTTCAATTTTTGTACACAAGCAATCGATTGTCATGCTAGGACAATCGGTTGCATTCAAAAAACAAAAGTTTATGTTTTGACAAACAATCGATTGTCATCTAGCATCAATCGATTGTCATGTGTTCTGTTTTCAAATTTTTTGAGCGTTGGCTTATGAGCAACCGATTACTCCTCAATGACAATCGGTTGTCATAGTTATATTTTTCAAATTTTTTAAATGTTGCTTTTACAGCAATCGGTTGTTGCTTTAGTGCAACCGGTTGTTGTGCTTCAGATTTTGAAAAAATTCATTTTTCCAGCAACTTTTTGTAACACCTTTTCATGGCAATCTTTGTATCTTTTCAAATACATTTTTGTAGTAAAAATGGTTTAAACATTGCTATGTTTCATTGAAGAGGTATTACTACATTATAAATTATTTTTTAGAATTTTGAATATACAACATCAATCACTAACAACTATTACTTTCTATTCTTTTGATCATACTCTTTATACTCAAGATTTTTGTTCATCATTTCATATGCATACTGAAAATTGTTATTGAACACTTAGAAGAGTATTCCATCTTAAATTTCATATTGAATAGAAAAGATCAATCAAGTGATTGACATTGCTCTTTCATCTTTCAAACTCTTATACAAATCAAACAAACTATTGTATCCTTGTTTTCAGGATTGTTGGAAACAAGAAAGACACTTAGGGAGGATTGTTCTCTTTGTGGTCTTAGTGAAAATCCAAGAGGATTGTTCTTGGTTGTTAGGTAGTCTTTGTACAAATTACCAACTACAAGGAAATCTCTTTCATGTTAAAAGGGGACTGGAGTACTCTTGGACTGTGAGGGGAACCAGGATACATCTCTGTGTTTTTTACTTTCCGCATTTACTGCTTTCATCACTTATCAGAAAAAGGAAGAAAAGAAACTCGTGCAAAAATATTCATACAATTCAGAAAAAGTTTTAAAGAACCTAATTCACCCCCCCCCCCACCCTCTTGGGCGCATGTGAACTTACATTATTTGGTCGGGTCCAGGCTTCATAGTGTCTCTCTGGGGATCGTAGTTAGTTGTTATCTGGTCGGGCTCCAGGCTTCACAATAACTTTCTTGAATAGACGAAATTGAGTTGATATCTGGTCGGGTCCAGGCTTTGCTGATTTCTGAGATGGATGGGGTTAATTTTTATCTGGTCGGGTCTAGGTTTCACAATAAACTGCTTGGGGATTTAGTTGTTATCTGGTCGGATTCCAGGTTTCACAATGAATTTTTTAGGGTAATTGCTATCTGGTCGAGTTTAGACTTCACAATAACTTGTTGGGGTAGAGGAAAACTCTATTGGGGAAAATAAATTAAACCTTGGTCTGGTTGAGTCCAGGTTCTTCTATATTTTTTAAGGGTTAAACTATTATCTGGTCGGGTTCAGTCTTTATAGTGACTTGAGAAGCTGACTATTATTTGGTCGGGTCCAGGATTCATAGTAGCTTTTGGAGATAGTAAAGGTTTTGTTGACAACTTTACTGGGGATTAGGGGTTGTGGCCCTATGATTTTCAATAGTCTGAAAGGAAAACTCAAGCTGGAGAGTGTAGACTCAGTCGGGAAAGACAATATTCAGCTTGGGGAGATATACTCGGTTGGGGATACTAGGCTTAGCTAGGGAAGATAGACTAAGCTGGGGAATTTTGTACTCGGCTGGGAATACTAGGCTTAGCTGGGGAAGATAGACTATGCCGGGGGAATACAGACTTGGCTGGGGAGGATAGACTAATCTGGGGAATTTTGTACTCAGCTGGGGAGTTATGCTACTCGTTGTTTGTTGGGGAAATAGACATTGTTGGGGAAATAAACCATGATTGATGAATATTTGATGAACTGCTGACGGAGTGAGTTCTTTGAGGAAGAGATCCACAAGGCTTCTACTTGTAGGACCAACTTAGCTGTGGAGAGAGATATGTCAAGAGATTGAGACTCTGGCTGGAGATCAACCTATGCAAAGAGACTTTGTGGGTAACTTTGTTGAGGATTGGTTTACCGTTTTGTGGGGGTAATGCTAATGAAATAACTCTGTGGGGATATTCCAAATACATTAAAGAGATGTTTGTTGCTGCTTAGCAGGACACGTGTGCCAAATAGTTTTAATTATGTTCATATGCATATGTTCGTTCAATTTTAGTCATTGGACAAATTTGCATTCAAAATTAAAACAGAAAGTTTGCACTTCAAAGTATATTTGTATTGATATTTTGCCCATGAATAAGTGTTTTTTGTACAAAGAGACGGAGATCCTAGTAAGAGGAAATCGTCCAAAGGAAAACAAAGATTGAAAACAAAAACAAATATCCATTTGAAATGATCTTATTGCACTCCAACTTTACTATTGCCCCAATGTCTTCGAATGCCCCTTTCCGTTTGACAGAAGTTGATTGGATTGATCTTGGACCATTTGAACTCGGACCTTGGTGATAAAGTTGACTGTGGTGATTCCACGGGACATAGTCATACGCTTTCAATCCTTAACTTTTGCCTGGACTGCCCTTTCGGGTTTTCAACCCACCAAGATACCCATTTTTTCCCAAGCTGCCCTTTCAGGTTTTCAACTTGCCGGGTGTACAATCTTTTGCATATATCCCTAATTTTTTCCTAAACCTTTTGGTTTGTCGGGATGCCCTTATTTTTCCTAGGTATGTTAACCTAGCGGGTCTCTTATGCGTAGTATTTTTTAACTATGTCCGCGTTTATAGGCTGTGGGAAGTCTTCACCATCTATGGTAGTCAGCATCACGGCACCGCCAGAGAACACTCTCTTGACAACAAATGGCCCTTCATAGGTGGGAGTCCATTTGCTTCTGGGGTCGCCTTATGGCAGAATGATGCGCTTTATCACCAAGTCGCCAGCTTGATATACTCAAGGCTTGATCTTTTTGTTGAAAGCCTTGATCATACGTTTTTGGTACGTTTGACCATGACAAACAGCAGCCAATCGTTTTTCATCGATCAAGTTCAGTTGATCCAATCTCATTTGAATCCACTCGTCTTCGCCTAAGCCTTCTTCATTCATAATCCTTAACTAGGGAATCTGAACTTCCACTGGCAAAACAGCTTCCATGCCATAGACTAAGGAAAAGGGAGTTGCCACAGTTGATGTTCTAGCTGAAGTGCGGTAGCCATGTAGAGAAAACGGTAACATCTCATGCCAGTCCTTATAGGTTACTACCATTTTTTGCACAATCTTCTTAATGTTTTTGTTGGCCGCTTCGACTGCGCCATTCATTTTAGGTCTATATGGAGAAGAGTTGTAATGCTTGATCTTAAACTGAGTGCAAAGCTCAGTAATCATAGCATTGTTGAGGTTAGTCCCATTGTCGGTGATGATCCTTTCGGGGATACCATAGCGGAAGATGAGGTTATGTTTGATGAATATGGCTACCACATTCTTGGTGACTGGGGAAAACGAGGCGGCTTCAACCCATTTGATAAAATAGTCGATAGCGACAAGAATGAAGCGATGTCTATTGAAAGCGATGGGATTGATTTCGCCAATCATGTCAATGCCCCACATTGCAAATGGCCAAGGAGAAGTCATAACATTCATAGGGATAGGAGGCACATGGACCTTGTCAGCATAGATTTGGAATTTGTGACAAGTTCTTGAATGTTGATGGCAATCAGTCTCCATTGTTAACCAATAGTAGCTAGCTCTTAGGATTTTCTTGGCCATCGTATGTCCGCTTGAATGAGTACCAAAGAGACCATCGTGCATGTCTTCCATAATATCCTCTACCTCCTTCTTATCCACACATCGGAGTAGAGTAGAATCATGGTTGCGTTTATATAATATTCTGTTACTTAGGAAGAATTTGGCTGAAAATCTTCGTAAGAACTTTCTGTCATTGATGGATGCTTCCTCGGGATACTCTTGCATTTCAAGATATCTCATCAGCTCATGGTACCATGGCTTTTCTTCGTCAGTGTCAAGCTCACAGAAATTTGCAGGTTCGTTGAATTTTTCAATGGTAATCATAGGGGCTTCGTTGTCCCATTTGACCTTGAACATTGAAGAGATGGTTGCCAAGGCGTCAGCTAACTGATTTTCTTCCCTAAGGAAGTGCACAAAGGTGATCTCTTCGAAGTAGGGAATCAGGGTTAGCACAAGTTCCTTGTAAGGGATGAGATTAGGGTCTTAGTGTCCCAATCTCCTTTTACTTGGCTGATCACTAGAGCGGAATCCTAAAACACATTCAAATTCTTTATCCTTAAGTCAATGGCAGCTTTCGGACCTAAGATGCATGCTTCGTACTTAGCCATATTGTTCGTGCAATCGAAGCATAGTCTGGAAGTGAAAGGAGTGTGGCAACCTTCAGGGGAGATGATCACAACACCAATTTCGTTACCCAATGCGTTAGAAGCCCCGTCGAAGACCATAGTCCATCGGGATCCTTGTTAAGGTCCGTCATACGGTTCAGGTTTCACACAGTCGGTCACCAGCATGATGTTCTCATCTGGGAAGTCAAAGTTCATGGATTGATAATTGTGATACGGTAGCAGAACCGACTGTTAATATTGGTTTTTGTTTTGCGTTTTTTGTTTGCAAAATGTCGCGGTAAGCAAGAGTCGCCACCGACTTTTATTTTATCCAATCATGGAAAAGGAAAAAAGTACAGAAAAAATCCTTTTTCGATATATTCTGAGTACGGGGGGTAGATTATAGAAAGGGAAGGTGTTAGCACCCTTTCTATGCATGGTTTTCCATGGGCTCTTAGGTACTTACTCATATTTTTAAAATTGCTTGTGTATGTGCTTTGTTTTTGAAAAGTTTGACTTCGTGATAACCCTTGTATCAGTCCTCAAAGGTGTGACGAAGTTGTTTTGAAAGTTGTTTTGAAAGGTGTTTGTGTGAAAAGTTTTGATTTGAGCAAGTACCTACTAGCATCTACCTACTCGAAAAAAGATTGTTTTTATTCTTGTTTCCTTTAGACAACGCTATCCCACTATTAAGGAGTAGGTAGCACCGTCATTGGAGTTTGAGGGACTATCGAAAGAGACGTAATGGTCATTGAAGGCAACATGTAAGGATACCTTAGCATTTCGAAGGGACTGTCATCATATATTTGTAGGAAATATCGAGGGATAAGATCATTTCTCGTAGGCAACTCGAGGGACGTTAAGGGACTATGATCTTTATGATGACTTTTAGATTGAGGGCTTTTTGTTAAGATATCCCTGCATTCGAGGGACATGACCATTGTTTTCCGAGGCAACCAAGTGAGGCATACCCTATAAGTGAGCATGTGTATGTGTTTGATTTCAGTTATTTAATCTTTGCACAATTAAGGTGATCTACTGTTTTAATTTTATTTGTCTTTTGCATGCAAGCCTATTAACATTCATCTAAGCAGTTTATAGTTTGCGAAAAGTTTAAAGTCCTAGCTATTACAAGGCTTTTGCAGATACATAATTATCTTGGACTGAAAATAAAGATGCGGAATTTAAAACTCTAATTACTATTACAAACTCTGAGCAGTTACAATAATAATAATAATAATAAATTAAAAAATGCGCGCGGCGAATTAAATGCGAGAATGAATTGAGAAGCCTAAAAAATGTAGTTCAAAAAAATATTTAGGTTATTTTTTAAGAAAAAATTAATTAGGTTATATACAAAATTAAACCCTAATTTCTAATTATTTTTAATTATGAAAAATAAGATTTAATTGCCCTAATTAAATTAAACTAATTAATTAAGGAAATAAAATATTTTTATGAAAAATAATAATTTTTATGTTTTTTGGGATTTTTTGATTTAATGATAAAAAATGATTTTTGTGTTATTTGTAAAAAGAAAATAATTAATGAATAATTAAAAAAGGAAAATAAAGAGAAAATAATTAAAGAGTTAATAAAAAAAGAGTTAATAGTAATAAAAAAATTTAAAACCTAAATTAATTAGGGTTTGTAAAAAAAGGTTAAGTTTACCAATTAATAGGATATTTGATTTAAATAAAATTAGAGTTTATATGAATTTGAGGTTTTTAAGGAAGATATTAAAGAGAAAGAAATGATGCACAAAGGGTTAAAAATAAGCAAAATTATATATATTGTCAGGGGTGGGTGTTGACCCAAAAACTAATTTAAGACCTAAAATTAAAAAAAAAAACTAAAATTAATTATTTGAGTTTATTATAAAAAATCAAAGGTTTCTGAAAAATGTTAAGTTTTATGAAAAAGATTTTAAACAGAAAGAATAAAAATAGGTAAAAGGATAAATAGAAAGGAAGAAAACCAATAACAATAGGGGTGGTTGTTGAACTCATGCCCTTAGCCTCCTCAGGATGTCTGCCTTACCATGAGTCATGCATTGGTGGTTGTTCTATTTTGGTCTCAGTGTTTTGTAATAATCCTGCATGGGATCCTGTCTAAATCTGCAGTGTTGAATCTCATGAACACATTAAATAAATTACTATATCATGAAATACAAATAAAGAAAATATATGAAATTTTGTAATGTTAAAACCGATATGGCATGTATGAATGCTTATACCCTTTTGATCATGGAGATCAAACCAGTCTTACCCTTACTGGAGAAGTAGTGAGATGTGGGTTTGTTTGTAGTGAGATGGGGGTTTGTAACAAAGATTTCAAGATTTTTAGGATTTTTGAAGGAATTTGATATTTTGACAGGGTTGTGGCAAAGGTTTTTTTTCTCCTTTTTTTGTGTGAAAATAATGAGATTATATAATGGAAATTAGAGCAAAGATATGGGCTTTTAATGTGCAATTGGGCCTCCAATGTTCACTTGAGTCTGTCACGTTCCAGGCTAAATCGCAGGGGCTTAAGTGCAATTTTTGAAGTTGAAATGTAAAAACAAAATATAGCCGACATCGAGAAATAACTCTTGTTCGTAAATAGGCTCAATCGGATAAAAGGTGAATTACTTATGAATTTTTGAAGTTTTGGCTCAGACAAACTTATTTTGGGCTCCAGTGTCAACTCTGATACGTTCTTCAATAAAATACTGGTATTGATCGGAGCATAACCCAGTCTCGACTTTGGAAGAAAAGTTATAGATCTCTGAGTCAGTGACCTTGTGTAAAAAGATGGGCCCAATCCGATAAAAAATTAGAGTTATGAAATTTCGAAGTTTCGACCCAGATGAAATAATATTCAGCATTTAGGATTTTCGGCACATCATACGCACTCTGAGCAAAAAACAAAGGCCTTTTGGATACCGTTCGAACTCAATACCTTCTGTGAAAACTTATCCAACTCAATTTGTGAAATTTTGGCGCTGGAACCAACTCGATATGATGAAAATCGACCAAGTTATGATTTTCTGAACATGACGCAAATAAACTTCTGTCACAAATTTTCTATACGAAAATACTTGATAAATCCGCATTTTTGAAGACCTTCTGATCGAAATTGGCTTCCAGTTGTGAGAGATGAAAAAGTAGATAACGTCAAGATGGAATTTTGGCCACCGGAACGGGTTCAAAACAAGCCACGATCTTCAAGTTATGAATTCTTTAGTGCGTAAAAACTGCATTTTCAGCATACTTTTTCACCATATTTCTTCGAGAAAACTCACATATTCGGAGACCTTCTTTAAAGAATTGAATCTTGAGCCGAACCTGAATTTGAGAATACATTCAGAGATATCTTGGCGAAAGAACACCTGAATATGACGTGCCGGGTTGGACTTGTGAATCTTTGAACCCCGAATCATTGCAAAACGGCGAACCGATCTTCAGCGCAGAAAATACTCTGAGAATATCCATTGGCGAAATAAACGTCATTTGTAACCTGACAAAGCTTGATAAATATACCTTTATTCTATAACCATAAAACCAATAATATGCGTGTATGAGAATAGGGTAAATTTTTGGGTACAACAATAATCATCAACGAATTGATGGGCCAAATGATCTGCTAGTACGCTTCCTTTGATGGCCTTTTGAGTCGTGTATTGAATGTCGTACTCAGTCAAGATCATTTTCCATCTGGCTATCCGTCCGGAGAGGGCAGGTTTCTCGAAGATGTACTTGATTGGGTCCATCTTAGAAATCAATAGAGTGGTATAAGTCAACATATACTGTCTTAGCCGGTGAGCATCCCATGCCAGAGCGCAATAAGTTTTCTCGAGCAGTGAATATCTAGTTTCGCAGTCGGTAAACTTTTTGCTCAGGTAATAAATAGCACACTCTTTTCGTCCAGACTCGTCATGTTGGTCCAAAACACACCCCATAGAGTTCTCTAGTACTGTCAAGTACACGATCAAGGGTCTTCCTTCAACTGGAGGCATGAGAATAGGAGTTGTTGTAGATATTCTTTGATTTTATCGAAGGCAAGTTGGCATTCATCATTCCATCTGACTACCTGATCTTTCTTCAAGAGTTTGAAGATTGGATCACAAGTAGCAGTCAAGTGAGATATGAAGCGGGCGATGTAATTGAGGCGACCCAAGAATCCTCTAACTTCCTTTTCAGAATGAGGGACTGGCATTTCTTGGATGGCCTTTACCTTGGCAGGATCAACTTCAATGCCTTTATTACTGACAACAAAACCTAGAAGCTTTCCAGATCGTACTCCAAATGTGCACTTGTTAGGGTTTAACCTCAACTTGTACTTTTTCAGCCTTTCGAATAGCTTGTACAAGTGATCGAGATGTTCCTCTTCAGTTTGTGATCTGGCAATCATATCATCCACATATACCTCTATTTCATGATGAATCATGTCATGAAACAAAGCTACCATAGCCCTTTGATATGTTGCCCCTGCATTTTTCAATCTGAACGGCTTGACCTTGTAGCAAAAGGTGCCCCATTGCGTAACAAAAGTAGTCTTCTCCATGTCTTCGGGAGCCATCCTTATCTGATTATAGCCAGAGAAACCGTCCATGAAAGATAAGACTTTATGCTGAGCAGTATTATCGGCCAAGACTTCAATGTGTGGTAGAGGGAAGCCATCCTTGGGGATTGCCCTATTCAAATCCCTATAGTCTACGCACATGTGAACCTTTCCGTCTTTCTTCGGCACTGGCACCACATTGGCAACCCATTGGGGATAGGATGTCATAGCCAAGAATCCTGCATCAAATTGTTTCATCACCTCAGCTTTGATCTTCTCAGACATATCAAACCTCATGTGATAAACCTTTTGTTTGACAGGAGGACAGTCTTCTTTTGTCGGCATACGATGAACTACGATGTCGTTATCCAACCCTGGCATATCTTCATAAGACCAAGCAAATACTTCCACATAATCATGCAACATTTGAACCAACCTGATCTTGACATTGTCTTCCAAGTTAGCCCCAATCTTGATTTCCTTCTTATCTGCCTCAGTACCCAGATTGATGACTTCAACTGACTCTTTATGCGGCTGAATAACTTTTTCCTCTTGTAATAGAAGTATGGCTAGTTCTCTCGGTATTTCACAATCTTCCTCGCCTTCTTCTTCGGCTTGGTTAATTGGACATTTTAAGTCATAGTCGGCAATAGTAGAGTCATTGGCAATAGGATCCAGAGTGGATGAGGACCTGCAAGAGTGTGTGTGTGTGTGTGTGTGTGTGTGTGTGCATGTAAGATACATGGCTATTTTGAAAAATGTATTTGAAGAAAAGAAAGACAATGAACACAAAGATTTGAATGCAAAATAGTCCAATGATTCATATTGAATGATCATATGACTAGATGAACATAAATAAAACCCTTGACAAATGGAGCAAAGTGACATGGGCTAGGCATATGACTTAAAAGTCATTGTTAAATATTACAGACAAAATATTCTTGAATTGAAAGGAAAGAAATAACAAGTAGATTACTCCTCAATGAAGGATATCGGCACGAAGTCCTTGGCATGCCAATTCTTCAGCTCTGTTGTAGTTGGATACACTCAATCTTCAAATGCAGCTTCTTCATCTGAATCACCCACAACATTAACTTCTTGGCTTCCAATGCAGAGAGGTGGCTTTCCTGCACGCGCACGCCTCACTTCTTTCCGAGCTTTGATGGTGAAGCCTAAACCAAACTTATCCGCTTTGAATGGGATATCGAGGAGTTTCCCCCAAGTATCATAGTTTCCTTCTTCAATTGCCGCACGAGCATATTTGACTGAAACCATCTTCGCCACGGCCTTAACAGCTTTGGACTCATCATAGGAACATTTGGTATAAGCAACCATTGGTGACACAACCTCAAAGGCTTGACACGGGGTCTCAATGAATTCTACATCCATCTCTACGTACTTGAATGAGTTAAGGTGACTTACCATAAACTCTTCTTCTCCACAGACGGTGACAATTCTTCCCTTGACCGGATATTTAAGTTTCTGATGAAGAGTGGACGTTACTGCCCCAGCTTTATGGATCCAAGGTCGACCCAACAAACAATAATAGGAAGGACAGATATCCATAATGTAGAAGGTGGAGTTAAATATTTGGGAGCCCACCTTGATTGGAAGATCTACCTCCCCATGAACTGTCCTCTATGATCCATCGAACGTCCTTACAATTATGTTACTTGGCTTCAAGACTAAACCTCCACAGTCTAGACAGTCTAATGCCCCCTTGGGTAGCACATCTAGAGAAGAACTAGTGTCAACTAGAACATGTGCTAGGGTGGTCCCTTTGCACTCGAGAGAAACATGTAGAGCTTTATTATGATTCTTCCCAAGCGGTGTTAGGTCAGCATCTGAAAATCCCAAGCCATTATTAACCGTCAGGCTCGCCACGCAATTCACAAATTGGTCCATTGTTGTCTCATGGGGGACATGAGCTTTTTTCAAGAATTTGATTAATGTCCGAGCATGGGCATCGGAATAGAGTAGTAATGACAACATAGAAATTTTAGAAGGGGTTTGCCCTAACTGTTCCATAATCTTGAAGTCGCTCCTTTTTATTATCTTTAAGATCTCGTCTATCTCACGAGCAGAGGGTTCTCCATCAACAACATCCTTTGTGGGTACTCCTGTTACGACCGGCTCAACAACTTTCTCCTTCCCCCTTGTATCAGTACTTGGCTTGGCAGCAGTAATGCGGATGGGCGCCTTTGAAGCAACTGGTGGTGAGATATTGGGTGAAAATATCCTCCCGATTCTGGTTACTTTGCTTGAGCCGATTATGTTACCAACATCATCAGCTTTTTATTCTTTGACCCAAGCGTCTTGTTTAATCCCATGGTAAAATACCTCAGCACCATAGTTTCATGGCACTGTCTTGTTTGAAGAGTAGGGAATTGGTTAGGGATTGGTAATTATTAAGGGAGTAACAGTGGGTTCATTTGAAATCTTAATAGGACCTTTGGAGGTGATCCTAAGAGGCTTGTTTGAGACGGTAATAATGGAGAGGTCTTCACATTTGTTAATCAAACTTTCGGCAAGCAGAATCTTCTCAAATAGAATTTTATGGCTATCCATCAGGCGTTGTATGCCTTTCTTCAGCCCTTCACATCCATTGAGTTATTGGGTACAGCAAACACAGTCTTTTATATAGCCAGGGAAAATCCCAGCTTTCAACAGGTTCTTTTTGATGATATTCAGCAGAGTAGTCAAGTCTTCAACAAAGGCAACAAAAATTGTATCTTCAACAACATTATCACCCTTGTCATGCTTCGGCATAGACGCGGTGATTAAATTCGGAGTCGAAGGAGGATTAAACTAAATAGTCTTGTTATCAATCAAATCCTGAATTTTATTCTTCAAGGCCCAGCACTGGTTAGTCTCGTGCCCGGGGATGCTTGAGTGGTAAACACATTTGGCGTTCAGATTATACTTTGGCGAAGAGTTATCTGGGTTGGCAGGTGGATCGCGCAATGTCACTAAATTAGCCTTTAGAAAATGTTGAAGGGCTTGAGATAGTGACATGCCTAATCTCGTAAATTGTCTTCTCGGAGTTTCAAAACATTGATGATTTGCAGATGGTCTTGGAGTAGGAGTTAGATTGGAGATTCAGACAGCGTTAACAGATAGATGATCATTCTTCTTGGTACGGGCCCTTTCCCCGTACACAGCATTGATTTCATTCTTTGCAGAAAAAGTTTTCTTTATAGGATTGGAAGTGGAGGTAGATGCCACAGAGATCTTCCCACTTTTGATTCTGCTTTCAACTCTTTCACCAGTTAAGATTAATTCGGTGAAACCAGAAGAAGAGCGGACAACCAATAGATTAAAGAAAGGACCAGATAAAGTGCCCATGAACATGTCAATGTGCTCCCTATCAGTCAAGGATGGCTGAACCCTACTAGCAAGGTCTCTCCACTTTTATGCATATTCTTTAAATCCTTCATTCTTCCCCATAGTCATATCTTGTAACTGAACCCTCGTTGGCGCCAACTCGGTGTTATACTGGTACTGATGGTAAAATGCGGTAGCTAAATCTTCCCAAGTATTGATACGGTAACCATCTAACTGATAAAACCATTCAAGTTGCGTTCCGGCCAAGCTCTCTTGGAAAAAGTGAACCCAGAGTTTCTTATCAGTAGTGTACAGATGTATCTTGCGCACATAAGATTTCAGGTAGAGTTTCAGACAAGAAACCCCATCGTAATTTGAAAAGATTGGTATTTTGAATTTGTGGGGAATCACGACCCCAGAGATCAAACCCAAATCATCAAAATCTAAACCGGGGATAGCTTGGATTTCAACAGCCTTCAATCTGTCTTCTAACTGCTTGTATTTGATATTGGAGGGTAAATACTGCTCGTCGAAATAATCATCACTATCAGACGCTTGATCATTAACACAGTCAGCCTGGGTACTCTTAACCTCACCAATCTGGTTCTCTTCTTCTTCAGATGAGTCTTTCACTACCGGGATCTGACGAACTGACTCTTTGAACCTTCTACCCATGTTGAGTAGAGCTTTCTTCTTGGGCTTCTTCTTAACTTCCAGTAATGCCATAATATCTTACTTCCCCTTGGCTAGCGCCAGTAGAGTCTCTTGGAATTGAGATTTTTGTTCCTGAAGATCCTTCATAGTTTTCTCTAGATCCATCCTGCTGAAATAAACAGTGGAAAGATAAGGAAACCTGTTACGCGAAAACCTGTCATGTTATGATGCATGGAAGATGTATATGCAAATGATTTCAAGGATTTATGGAATTTAAATTTGCATAGACAAAGGAATGAACAAATGTCAATTTTCATTAATTAGTTCAAAATGATTACAACATACCTCTTGGGCTTACAAAATAACTTTCTAAGATAAAAAGACTGAACGCGTCCTCATTGGTGCAAGGTAGGCGTTCACACTTTGCTCTTCTTGTAGCTGCTTCGTAAGCTTCAAGACCCTCTTCTCACTAGCATAGAATTGAGCCTTGAAAGTATCTCGTTCTTCCTTAAGCTGAATCCAACCTTTTTGCAAGTCTTCGAGAGAAGTTGGCATGTCGGGGTGGAGGGTAGTGTAGGGAATATCTCCTTCAACCACATGCTCCATGATGACTGGTAAGATGGAGGGATAAAGCATCATAAGTTTCTAAGCACGAGCTCGTACCCATTTAAGATAAGGCTCGAGGGGAATGGAATTCTTGTGTCCCAATGTCTTACTATCCACCTTGCTCACCATCCTCCAAGCTCGGATAAACCTCTGACGGTAGCTTTGATCGTCGCTTTCATAGTCGAATACCACTCCTTGAATGAGGAACTCATGTGGGCCATCCCTTCGGGCATAACCAAACAGTCGTAAGGCTAAACAAGGGTTGTAAGTGATGCCTCCTCTAATACCAAGTAAAGGGACATTAGGGAATTCACCACGTCGGTCAACAATAGTAACATTCTCCAAGGATCAGGAACACCAATGAACATCTGAATGTCTGAGCGTCATCAACCTATGGGACCATATTGAACCTTGCTCGTTCTTCAACATAGATAGGGGAAGATGTGAAATAAACCATATTTCCAATAGAGGAGTGAAACACATGAGGATTCCTCTCTTCCTCATAGTGCGAGAGTGAAAAGAATGTAGGATATCTCCCAACAAGGTAGGCATCGGGTTACGGGACATGAAGATTTTGACAGCGTTTACATCTATGAGCTGGTCAGGGTTTGAAAACAAAACCATCCCATAGATGAGAAGGGCCAAGATTTCTTCAAAATCTTGTAAGTCCAAAGATTTCCAACAATCTTGAGCTTTATCAAACAAGAACTTGGATAAGATACCTTTGACACCACTCCTTGTTTCCCAATTAGTTGTGATATCAGATTGTGGCAAGTGTAGTGCTTGGGCAATCTCCTCAGGTTTTGGATCTCTTTCCGTACCGTTGAAAGGTAGTTGATTTAGAATGGGAATCCTCAAGAGTTGAGAGAATTCTTTCAAAGTTGGCACAAGTTGATAATCAATAAAAGTGAAGCAATAGTGTAGAGGATCAAAGAATTGGAACAACACCTTCATCATATCTTCATCAGTGTTGGAGGTAACCAAGTTTAGGAGACGACCATGTATTTCAGTGAATGGAGAATTATCAAGAACCCTTGATTCTAACTCTTTGAGTTGAGGAGGGATCTTTACGGGATTGACTTGGATAGTATTTATGCGGATAGAAGCCATATCCTACAAAACAGTACAAAGATAAATCCCAATAATCCTTGAAATGGTTAGTGAGAATGAGTATGATGTCATGATGTTTATGATGTTATGCACAAGTAAATATATACAAACAAGGAAAACAAGTCCTTAGGTTTAGGCTTGCATGGAGTCTCATAGGTAAGTACCCTCTTGAAGTTTAGTTGGCTCAAACCTGTCCTATAAATAGTAATCGGGTTCTAAGGGATCTCAATATCACTGATTTGTCTTCTCGGGCATTGTTTCAGCGCAAGCCTCTTTCACGGCCACCAAAATATCCCGAAAATCAAACCTCAATGAGTGTAGTATCGAGTATCTACCAAATTCGGACTACACCAAAGTCGGCCATCTCACTACGTCCTAATGGCCAAGTTGGTCAAGTAAAGGTTCTAAAAGTCAGTTAGTGTTTCATGGCATCACTCAACGGCCCCGTATTCTCCATGACTACTCAAGGGCTACCGGTACCCACAAATATGTCACACTAACATAGTTATTTCTTAGACCATGTCGGTATACCCTGCACAGTTTCCATAATGTATTGCTACTTACCTATAAGGTATCCCAAATCCCGGTAGAGGATTAGAACAAGCCCAAACAAAGAACCAAAATGTAAAGCAAACAATTCAAACAAATGAAAGCAAGTAAAGGTGATCTATCCCTAAGGTAACCCCACTTTTAAGTATTTCCCCAACAGAGTCGCCAATTCTGTGATACGGTGGGAGAACTGACTTGGTGTTTTGCGTTTTATCGCAAATGTTTCAGTTAGCAAGAGTCGCCACCGACTTTTCTTTTATCCAAAAGGAAAGGCTAAAAAGAACAGGAAAGACCTTTGAGATTATTTCTTGAGTTCTGGGGGGTAGATTATGAAAAGAGAAGGTATTAGCACCCTTTTCATCCCACATGCATAACATGTTGTAAGAGGATATTTTGAGTAGGTAGATTGCTCCTAATTTACTTGCTCAATTTCAAACAAAACATCCTTGATATTTTCAAAAACAAACACATACACTTTCAAATATCTTACAAAATTGAAAACATTTTCAAAAGATCAAACATCTTTGTATACATTCTTACGAACGAGAATCATTACAAAGATTGCCTAAACAATGGCCTCTTTACAAAATACTTTCAAAATCCACACAAAGCACAATTTCAAACAAAAGCAAGTGATATAGTAAGTAACTAAGAGCCCATGGAAAACCATGGATGAAAAGGGTGCTAATACCTTCCCTTTTCGTAATCTACCCCCCGAACTCAAGAAACAATCTCAAAGGTCTTTCCTGTGCTTTTTCACCTTTCCTTTTGGATAAAAGAAAAGTCGGTGGAGACTCTTGCTAACCGCAATATTTGCGATCAAACGCAAAACCCTCAAGTAAGTTTTCCCACCGTATCACAGAACTGGCGACTCTGCTGGGGAAAATTCTAAAAGTGTGGTTACCTTAGGGATAGATCACATTTATTTGCTTACATTGTTTGACTTGTATGCTTTACATTATGGTTCTTTATTTGGGTTTGAATCTTCTACCCTAATTTTGGATACATTATAGGTAAGTAGCAATACGTTGTGGAAACTGTGTGGGGTATACCGACATGGTCTAAGAAATAGCTACATTAGTGCGACATATTTGTGGGTACCGGTAGCCTTTGAGTTAATCAAAGAGAAGACGGGGCCGCTGAGTGATGTCATAAAGCACTAATGAACTTTTAGAACCTTTACTTGACCAAATTAGCCTTTAGGATGTAGTGAGATGACCGGTTTTGGTGCAGTCCGAAGTTGGTAGATACTCGATACTACACTCATTGAGGTTTGGTTTCTTGGGATATTTTGGTCGCCATTAAAGAGGCTTGTGCTGAAACAATGACCAAGGAAACAAACTAGTGATATTGAGCTCCTTAGAACCCGGTTACTATTACTAGAACAGGTTTAAGCCAACTAAACTACAAGAGGGTACTTACCTATAAAACTCCATGCAAGCCTAAACCTAAGGATCTGTTTGTTTTGTTTGTATATGCATACTTGTACATAACATCATGAACATCATGAACATCATATACATCCACTAACCATTTCAAGGATTTTTGGGATTCATCTTTGTTCTTGTTTTGTAGGATATGGATTATATTCGCAGGAAAACCATTCAAGTCAATCTTGTAAGGATCCCTCCACAACTTAAGGAGCTAGCTTCAAGGATTCCTGAAAACTCTCCATTCACCGAGAGACATGTTCACCTAGTCAACTTGGTCACCTCTAACACAGATGAGGATATGATGAAGGTGCTCTTTCAGTTCTTTGATCCTTTACACCATTGCTTCACATTTCCCAACTATTAACTTGTGCCTACTTTGGAAGAATTCTCCCAACTCTTGAGGATTCCCATTCTCAATCAACTACCCTTTAACGGTACGTAAAGAGACCCAAATCTAGAAGAGATTTCTCAAGTTCTACACTTGCACTCATCTGATATCACAACTCATTGGGAAACAAGGAGTGGTGTCAAAGGTTTCTTAGCAAAGTTCCTGTTGAGAAAACCCAAAGCTGTTGGAATTCCTTAGAATTGCAAGCCTTTGAGGAAATTGTGGCTCTCCTCATCTATGGGAAGGTTTTGTTTCCAAATCCTGACCAACTCATAGATATCAACACCGTCAAAATCTTCATATCCCACAACCCTGTGAATACATTGCTAGGAGATATTCTACACTCTTTTCACACTCGCTCAATGAGGAAAAGAGGTGTCCTTATGTGTTGCACTCCCCTCTTGGCAAGGTGGTTTATTTCTCATCTTCACCAATCTATATTAAAGAATGAGCAAGGTTCAAGGTGGTCACAAAGGTTGATGACACTCAAACATTAAGACATTCATTGGTGCTCCCGATCCAAAGAGAATGTTATCATTGTCGACCGTTATGGAGAATTCCCTAATGTCCATTTACTTGGCATTAGGGGAGGTAACACCTACAACCCATGTTTAGCCTTAATGTAAGTTTAAGATTACGCCTAAGAGGGGGGGTGAATTAGGTGGTGGTCGATTTTTGACTTATTTTACACTTTCTGATTTTGATTTAGTGCTTTGGAAAATGGTAAAGTGCAGAAAGTAAAGAGACACGGAGATTTATCCTGATTCCTTCCACACCCCGGAAGTACGTCCAGTCCCCTTGCAAACACGCAAGAGATTTCACTATTTTGTTAGAACTTTTACAAGACTCTTCCTAGTCTTATCAACTAAAGACACTAACAAATACCAAGAACACCCTCTTGGATTTCCAATAAGTCTCTTGAGAACAATCCTCTCAAAAGATACCTCTTGTTTCCAACAATGGACAACAAGGTACAAAATTATTCTAAATCTTAATTCCAACAATCCTGGAAATAAGTTACACTTTGTATAATTCTGTGAAATATGATTTCTTGAAAGATGTTGATTCACATAGAGTGACTTCAATGAAGTTTCTTCTTTCTTCTCTTGTAAGAAATTCAAACTGTAACACAATGGTTAGACAATGCTCAAAGATTTCTGATCTTATATGTGTGAAAGTGCAGAAATTCTTTGTTCTTAAAACTTAAGAAATATGAAGTTTGAATATTTTACAAAGTTCAGAATTATTGCATAAGAGAAGAGTTATTTTATAATTTGAAAGATTTTGTATTTAAAGTAATCAAGATACCTTTCCAAAAGGATACTTTTCTGTTTGTAAAACTTGAGAAGATGCATTGTATGACCATGCATCTATTGGAGAAAGGTGTGAAGGATATGTTGAAACCAGTTCAGATTTTTCAAAAATTACAACGTGTAAATCGATTAACATTAGATGTAAATCGATTGCACGAGTTTGTAACGTTCTTGTTTTCAAAAAATTGAAGTGTAAATCGATTAGCATGATGTGTAAATCGATTTACAAGAGTTAAAAAATTAATTCAGTTCAGTAATCAATCGATTTACACTCCATGTAAATCGATTGCTGCCAGGGGCAATCAGTTTTTGAAAAAACATGTGTAAATCGATTTACATGATATGTTAATCGATTTACATCAGTGAAAAACTTAGAATTTGTTTTAAACTTTAAGTGAAGTGTTGTGGCAAGTGTTTATATCATTTTGAGCATTTCTAATCAATGTAGTTCAAAAGAGAATTGATATACTTGATTGCTTGCCATGATCCTTGAAGCTTTGAGTGAATGATGCTTTAAGCTAATTCCACTTCTTTTCCTTCTTGCCATAGTGCTTGTTTGTCTTTCATCAAAACTAGCTTGTTTATCTTTCATCAAAACTAAAGTTGAGTTGAGGCTTGAGATTACATTCTCCCCCTTTTTGATGATGACAAACCATCTTTTTTTTATGAGTTGTTCAGAATTGGAGCAAAAGAAGTTTTCTCCCCCTAAGATAGATCTCTCCCCCTATGGAGAAAAAGTTTTGAAAGCTTGCCCTGTAAAGAAAATTGAAACAAACAACCATAAAGTGCTATCACATCCTTATCCCCCTTTGACATTATCAAAAAGAAGGGAAAGATG
Source organism: Vicia faba (assembly GCA_948472305.1). Classification (NCBI taxonomy): domain Eukaryota; kingdom Viridiplantae; phylum Streptophyta; class Magnoliopsida; order Fabales; family Fabaceae; genus Vicia; species Vicia faba. The sequence goes on along the minus strand of CATIWC010001330.1, from coordinate 25,393 downwards.
CAACATAAGATGATACTTATAACAAGTTGAAACAGATATGAACATAAACGAAAATGCAAATTTCTAAAAATAGCGAACAAAGTTCAAATACATAATACAAAAACTAACACTTGAAATAATACAGAACAAAAACATAATGATAAAGAACAAGAATTTAATAATATTGGCCAGGAAAATATTAGAAGGGTCCTTGATATGGAAATTGTTGTTGTAGAGGTGGTTCGGTGTATTGAGGAGGCGGAGCTGCTGGATTGTTTGGATCGTATGGAGGAATATGGAGATGTGAGTAGAGGTATGAAAACTGTTGGTTCACATCATTCTGAAAAGCATTGATGCGAGAGGAGGTAGAGTCATTTATCGCGGTCCATCGAGCATTGATGTTAGTGTTGAGAGATGAAAACTGTTGAGTCATATAATCCATAACATCTTGGTTGGTTGGACCAGAAGAGGCAGCAGGAGGAGGAACATCATTTTCTTCTTCATCCGCATTATTTCCTTCATCACCTATAACGTCCTCTCCAATATATGTGATGGTTTTTGCTTCAGAATTTAAATGAACACCCATCTGAGAATCAACATTTTTGATGGAGATCCTATTGCTGATTGGATCCATTTCAACTCTCTCAAACCCAGTAAAATCTATATCAAATGCTTCCAAGATCCTTGTGATGAAGTATGCATATGGCAGAAAAGTAGCCCTTGTGGCAACTCTTAACATATGCACCACAATCAGTTTAGCCCAGTTTACCGAAATGCCATTTTTCCTCGCATAGAGTATTTGCAATTCTAGGTCAGTCACAGTACAATGATTTCCTGCTCTAGGAAATAAAATGTATACCAGAAAATAATGGAACAATCTATCATCAATATGAAAATTACCAGCACTCCAAGTGTCCCGAGCCGGAATAACACCGCCAAGACTACGAATCTGCTTTGCACGATATTCTGCTTCTGACAACCGGCCAATGCTGTAGAAGAATTCTCGCTTCTTATAATTTTCCCAGTCAGCATCCTCTGGGTCATAGAGGGTACTTCCAGTATATGGGATGTTCAAAATTCTGCCTATTGTTTTTGAATGCAGAGGAATTCTTGTTCCGAGCACATAGGTATAGCATTTGTTGTTATCATAATGCATGTTGCTGTAGAATACTCGAACTAGATCCGGATGATAGTAACCACGTGATGATATTAACGGTTCTAGCCCATAAGCAATCAAATCCTTTTGAAAAGTGAAGCATTCATCGGGAAAGGTAGATAACATACCGAATTTTGGAGCTGAGATAATTTTCTTTTGAAAATGCTTGATGAATCTTTCACGTTGTGTATCCGAGAGGGACTCAAGCAATGAGTTTTCAGAGGCTGCAACAGTTTTCTTCTTTCCTTTTTCTGAGGCTGTTTCTTTTCTTTTGGGAGCCATGGAGATGGTTAGGGTTTTGAGTAAGGAAGATAGATGATTTTTTGGTGTTATTATGAGATAGTGAGAGAGTTTTGGTGAGATTAAATAGTAGAGAGAGTAAGTGAGGTCTTTATGAGACTTAATTGAGTGGAGTTGGTCAAGATTCCATGATTGGTCAAAAAGAAGGTGGGAGGTTGAGGGGCAAGGTAAGGTTGACCAATATGTTAAAGACTCATAAAAAATATTACATGCTGAACAGGTGTAAATCGATTGACGTGAAGGATCAATCGATTTGCACAGTGAAAAATTAAATAAAAACGCTTCAGTTTCAGTGGTAAATCGATTTACATACCTGGTAAATCGATTTACACAAGAAATTTTATTAAAATTGATTTTTGCTTCAGTGTTAAATCGATTTACACATTAAGTAAATCGATTTACTTAAAAGAAAAAAATTTTAAACAGTATTTTTAACATTTGAAACATGTTCTAAGCCCATATATATGTACATTTATGTATAGTTAAGGATATAGTGCACCTTATATATCTTGTTCATCTAGGATTCCGAGTTCACGATGAATTTTGAAGAATGCATCCTTTGCAAGTGGTTTTGTGAAGATGTCCGCGAGTTGGTTTTGAGTATCCACAAAAGTAATCTCGACATCTCCTTTGAGTACGTGATCTCTGATGAAATGGTGTCTGATGTCAATGTGTTTTGTCCGGGAATGCATAACTGGATTTTTTGTAATATTGATCGCGCTTGTGTTATCACATCGAAGTGGAATGCATCCAAGGTTTACTCCATAGTCAAGTAATTGTTGTTTTAGCCAAAGAATTTGAGCGCATCCACTTCCAGCCGCAATGTATTCTGCTTCGGCAGTGCTGAGAGCGACGCTTGCTTGCTTTTTGCATGACCATGAAACCAAGGAATTTCCGAGAATGTGACATGTTCCACTTGTACTTTTGCGATCAGTCTTACAACCTGCATAGTCAGCATCAGAATAACCAACTAGATTGCACATACTACCTTTTGGATACCATAATCCGACGTTGGTTGTTCCTTTGAGATATTTTATTATGCGCTTGACTGCTGCAAGGTGAGACTCTTTAGGATTGGCTTGATATCTTACACATAGGCAAACGCTGAACATGATGTCAGGTCTACTTGCTGTTAAATAGAGAAGAGAGCCAATCATTCCACGATACTTAGTTATGTCAATAGAATTCCCTGAATCATCTGGATCAAGATAGGTGTCGGATCCCATAGGAATTGCACTTTCTTTGCTACTTTCCATCTCAAACTTCTTTATAAGGTCTTTGCAATATTTTGATTGGCTTATGAAGATACCGTGTTTGAGTTGTTTAATTTGAAGACCGAGAAAGAAATTCAATCTTCCCATCATAGACATCTCAAACTCTCCTTGCATCATAGATGAAAATTCCTTGCACATATTTTGGTTAGTTGAACCGAAAACAATATCATCTACATAGATTTGTACAAGTAAAGTATGATGATTAACATTTTTTATGAAGAGAGTGGTATCAACTTTACCCTTTACAAACCCTTTTTCACATAGGAATGCGCTTAGTCTATCATACCATGCCCTTGGTGCTTGCTTCAGCCTATAGAGAGCTTTCTTCAATTTGAAGACATGATTAGGATGTTTGAAGTCTTCAAATCTGGGAGGTTGCTTTACATAGACTTCTTCATTTATGAATCCGTTGAGAAATGCGCTTTTTACATCCATTTGAAAAAGTTCAAAGTCCAATGAGCATGCATATGCAAGTAATAGTCTTATTGCTTCCAAACGTGCTACCGGAGCAAAAGTTTCTTCAAAATAAATTCCTTCCTCTTGGTTGTATCCTTGAGCAACTAGTCTTGCCTTGTTTCGAGTGATTATACCATTTTCATCCATCTTGTTTTTGAATACCCATTTGGTTCCAATGATACGTTTATTTCCTGGATTAGGAACAAGTTCCCAAACTTCGTTCCGCTCGAATTGGTTTAGCTCCTCTTGTATGGCAAGGATCCATTGATCATCTTCTAGTGCTTGAGCCACTTTGGTAGGTTCAACTTGAGATACAAAAGCCATATTCAAGCATGCATCCTTAAGATTTAGTCGAGTAGATACCCCTTTGCTAATATCTCCAATTATGTTGTCAATTGGATGATCACGATGAGTTCTCCATTCTTGAGGAAGACCATCATCATTTTCATTTTGATGTGAAAGTTCATGTGTTTGTTCCGGGTTGACAATTTTTCCACCTTCGCAAGAATTCTCATGAGGTAAATCTATAGAATCATTATCATCACAAATAACAACTTCCTCCTTGGAGGTGTTAGATTCATCAAAAGAAACATGCATTGATTCTTCTATAGTTAAAGTTCTTTTATTGTAAATTCTAAAAGCTTTACTAGAAAGGGAGTAACCAAGAAAAATACCTTCATCCGATTTTTCATCGAACTTACCGAGATTGTCTTTGTCGTTGTTAAGGACAAAACATTTGCACCCGAAAATGTGAAAGTGAGAGATATTTGGTTTTCTTCCTTTGAAGATCTCATATGGAGTTTTCTTTAGTATAGGTCTTATGATCACGCGATTGCTTACGTAACATGCCGTGCTTACCGCATCCGCCCAAAAATATTTAGGCAAACTTGAGTCACTTAGCATGGTTCTTGCAAGCTCTACCAAAGACCTATTTTTCCTTTCAACTACTCCATTTTGTTGTGGAGTTCTTGGTGCTGAAAAATTGTGGAAGATCCCATTTTCTTCACAAAAATCTTCAAACAGACTGTTTTGGAACTCTCCATCATGATCACTTCGGATTGATGTTATCTTTAATGACTTCTCATTTTGAACTTGTTTTGCATATCTCTTGAATGCCTTGAATGCGTCATTTTTGTACACTAAAAACAAAGTCCAAGTAAAACGGGAAAAATCATCTACAATAACTAAAGCATAAATGTTACCTCCGAAGCTTCTTGTTCTAGATGGACCAAAAAGATCCATGTGCAACAATTGAAGTGGTCTTGTTGTTGAAACCACATTCTTTGGTTTGAAAGTTGATTTTGTTTGTTTGCCCTTTTGGCATGCACTACATAATTTGTCTTTGATGAATTTCATCTTTGGTAGACCAATAACTAAATCATGCTTAACTAATTTGTTCAAGTGCTCCATGTGAATGTGAGCAATCCTCTTGTGCCATAACCAAGCGTCGTTGTTGTTTACCATAAGACATTGTACCTTCATAGACAAATCATCTAGAGTAATCATAAAAATATTGTTAGATCTTATACCTTTGAGTTTTACCTCATTGGTTGCCTCATCCATAATTAGGCATTCTTATTTGTTGAATTTGATTTTGAACCCTCTATCGCAAAGTTGACTTATGCTAAGAAGGTTGTGCTTTAATCCTTCAACATAGAGAACATCCTCAATTTGAATGGATGGAGGTGTGCCAACTATTCCAACGCCAAGAATCTTTCCTTTGGTGTTGTCTCCATAGGTGACATACCCTTTGGATTTATGTACTAGATATGAAAATTGGTGTACATCTCCTGTCATATGCTTTGAACATCCACTGTCAAGATACCAAAGGTTTGATATGGATTTCAAGCATACCTACAAAAACAAAATATTTCTTTTTAGGTACCCAAGTTGCCTTGGGTCCTTCATAGTTAGTTCCCTTTCTCACCCATGCATAGTGTCCACTAGCCATACTGAAATTTCTAATATAGCATGCATTAGGTGTGTGTCCAATAATACCACAGTAAAAACAGTTTGGAACAAATTTTCTCTTGTATCTAGGAATTTGTTTTCTTTTAGATACATTAGGCTTTTTCTTTTGATGATTATGAACAACTTGCTTCTTTTCTGCTCTCTTGGGATTGGAACTATTACTAGCCTTTACAAAAACAGTGGGATTGTTACTTGGTTTCTTAGTATTCACATAACTAAGACCTCTTTTATCATTTGGATAACGTTGTTGGCTTAGTAATCCTTCCAATCCTATTTGTCCTTTTTCATATCGTTCAATGACTCTTTTCAATTGAACAATTTGAAAGACATTTGATTCACACTTGGAGCATGCAAAGTTTTCCTTTTCTTTTATAGAATTCTGTTTTTGAAGATCAAAATCTTTAGTCATGGTGTCAATTTTTTCGAGACAAATGAGAAGTTCTTTTTCTTGGTTTGACACCTTTTTGTATAAAATTTTGCATTCTTTCAAGAGTTCATCAATTGCACCTTGAACATCATCATCAAAAAGATTAAATTCATTACTAACCTCTTCTTCGTTTTCGGAGTGATGTGATTCCATTAAGGCTAAATTTGCACATTTGTCGCTTTCCGATTCCGATGTACTACTCATATCATTATCTTCCCATGCTATGTAGGCTTTCTTGTGTTTTGAGTCCTTTCCTTTGAATCCGTTTTTCTTTGGGAGATTTGGACAGTTTGGCTTGATATGTCCTTGCTTTCCACATTCATAACATGAGACATCTTGTGTTGATGTGGAGGCTTCTCTTTTCTTGAAGTGCTTTCTCTTATTTGCATGAGATCTGCCCTTGTCATTTCTGCCAAAAAATTTCCCAAGTCTTTTAACGAGAAGCATGAAATTTTCATCTTCTTCCGGATTGTCTTCTTTTACTACTTCATTTGAATCAGTTTTTAAGGCAATGTTTTTGGATTTCTTTTCTAGATTCTCATGTTTTTCAAGTCTACCGAGTTCCGTTTCGTATTCTTGAAGTTTGCCAAATAATGTAGCGGAAGTCATTGCAGAGAGACTTTTCTTTTCCGAGATTGCCGTTACCTTTGGTTGACATTCCCTAGTCAATGATCTAAGGACTTTCAAGTTGAGTTCATCATTTGTCAAGGTTTTACCAAGAGCACTTAAGTGATTTGTCAAGTGCACAAATCTCTTTTGTAAGTCAAGAATGGATTCTCCGGGCTGCATTCGAAATAGTTCGTATTCTTGACTTAGGGTATTTAGCCTTGATCTTTTTACTTCAGTCGTTCCTTCATGAGTTTGTACCAAAGTATCCCATATTTCCTTTGTTGTTTTGCATGTCGAGACACGGAAAAATTCGTCCATACTAAGTGCACCTTGAAGAAAGTTTATTTCCTTTTTGTCATAGATAACTTTCTTTTTATCATCGTCGTCCCATGCAGTTTTAGGCTTTGAAGAGCCAACGCCATTGATTACCGTTACTGGGATAAATGGACCATTTTCAACGGCATCCCATATTTCCTCTCCTTGTGCTTCTAGATGCGCCTTCATGCGTATTTTCTAGAAGTCAAAATATTCACCACAGAATAGAGGAGGCTTGTTGTTACTACCACCATCTCTGAAAACGGGTTGATGATTTGCGGAAGCCATTCTGGATCTCTAGAAGCAGGTTACCTATAACCTGCTCTGATACCAATTGTAAGTTTAAGATTGCGCCTAAGAGGGGGGGTGAATTAGGTGGTGGTCGATTTTTGACTTATTTTACACTTTCTGATTTTGATTTAGTGCTTTGTAAAATGGTAAAGTGCAGAAAGTAAAGAGACACGGAGATTTATCCTGGTTCCTTCCACACCCCGGAAGTACGTCCAGTCCCCTTGCAAACACGCAAGAGATTTCACTATTTTGTTAGAACTTTTACAAGACTCTTCCTAGTCTTATCAACTAAAGACACTAACAAATACCAAGAACACCCTCTTGGATTTCCAATAAGTCTCTTGAGAACAATCCTCTCAAAAGATACCTCTTGTTTCCAACAATGGACAACAAGGTACAAAAGTATTCTAAATCTTAATTCCAACAATCCTGGAAATAAGTTACACTTTGTATAATTCTGTGAAATATGATTTCTTGAAAGATGTTGATTCACATAGAGTGACTTCAATGAAGTTTCTTCTTTCTTCTCTTGTAAGCAATTCAAACTGTAACACAATGGTTAGACAATGCTCAAAGGTTTTTGTTCTTATATGTGTGAAAGTGCAGAAAATCTTTGTTCTTAAAACTTAAGAAATATGAAGTTTGAATATTTTACAAAGTTCAGAATTATTGCATAAGAGAAGAGTTGTTTTATAATTTGAAAGATTTTGTATTTAAAGTAATCAAGATACCTTTCCAAAAGGATACTTTTCTGTTTGTAAAACTTGAGAAGATGCATTGTATGACCATGCATATATTGGAGAAAAGGTGTGAAGGATATCTTGAAACCAGTTCAGATTTTTCAAAAATTACAACGTGTAAATCGATTAGCATTAGATGTAAATCGATTGCATGAGTTTGTAACGCTCTTGTTTTCAAAAAATTGAAGTGTAAATCGATTAGCATGATGTGTAAATCGATTTACAAGAGTTAAAAAATTAATTTAGTTCAGTAATCAATCGATTTACACTCCATGTAAATCGATTGCTGCCAGGGGCAATCAGTTTTTGAAAAAACATGTGTAAATCGATTTACATGATATGTTAATCGATTTACATCAGTGAAAAACTTAGAATTTGTTTTAAACTTTAAGTGAAGTGTTTTGGCAAGTGTGTATATCATTTTGAGCATTTCTAATCAATGTAGTTCAAAAGAGAATTGATATACTTGATTTCTTGCCATGACCCTTGAAGCTTTGAGTGAATGATGCTTTAAGCTAATTCCACTTCTTTTCCTTCTTGCCATAGTGCTTGTTTGTCTTTCATCAAAACTAGCTTGTTTGTCTTTCATCAAAACTAAAGTTGAGTTGAGGCTTGAGATTACACTTAAGACAGTTTGGTTACGCCCGAAGGGATGGCCCGCACGAGATGTTGATTCAAGGTTTGGTATTTGACTACAACAACAACGATCAAGGTCTTCGCCAGAGATTTATCCGAGCTTGGAGGATGTTAAACAAGGTGGATAGCAAGACTTTGGAGCATAAAAATTCCATCCCTCTTGAGCCTTACCTCAAATGGGTACGAACTCGTGCTCGGAGTCTTATGATGCCTTACCCCTCCATTCTCCCGGTAACCATTGAGCCTGTCATGGAAGGAGATGTTCCATACACTATCCTACATCTTGATATGCCCACCTCTCTTGAATACCTACAAATAGATTGGATACAACTCAAGGGGGAGCAAGATACTTTCGAAGCCCAATTCTACGCAAGCAAGAAGAAGGTTTTGGAATTCACTAGGCTACTTCATGAGGAGCAGACTCTCAATGCCTACATTGCACCAAAGAGGATGCGTACTACCTTTCTATCTTAGAGTTTTTGTATTATTTTTCCCAAGGGGCATTGATGTACTCGAGCTTTAATTTATTAATATAACGTTTGTTTCCTTTTTGTCTAAAACAAATTTGAATCTTAAAATTCTTGAAATCATTACATATGCATATACCATTCATCATAACATAAACAAGTCTTTTGCAACAAGTCTCCTCATCTCTCTACTGTTTATTTCAGTAAGATGGATCTCGAGCAAATAGTGAAGGACCTCAAAGCCCAGAATACACAGTTTCAACAGTTGCTCTTGACCCTAGCCAAGGGACAAGAAGAGTTGAAGACTTTGCTAGCTAAGGATAAGAAAAAGAAAACAAAGAAGGTAACCGGAATCCTAAACATGGGAAGAAGATTTCATGGACAGACAAGAAGGACCTTAGACTTTGCAACGACATCCGGTGAAAGAGACAACCAAGATAGGAAAGGCAAGGAAACAGTTGTCCCGTTAGAATTAGAAGAGGAAGAGGAAGAAGAAGAATATTCTGAAGAACAATACTCTCCAGCTGATGACAAGTATAAACATCTCGAAGAGCGGTTGAGTGCGATGGAAATCCAAAAAGTGCCTGGCTTGGACTTTGAGGAATTGGGGTTAGTATCGGGGATTTTCATTCCTCCAAAATTCAAAGCACCTGTGTTCACCAAGTATGACGGAGTCTCATGCCCTAAAATGCATCTTCGGTCATATGTAAGGAAAATCCAGCCCCATACCACTGACAAAGACTTATGGGTACACTTCTTCTAAGATAGTCTGTCTGGAACTCAACTTGACTGGTTTTACCAACAAGAAAGAGTCGACGTTCACAACTGGGAAGATCTTGTTGCAGCCTTCTACAAATAATACCAATACAATGCTGATCTTGCGCCTACCTGTACTCAACTCCAGAGTATGGCCATGGTTTCCAATGAAGGTTTCAAAGACTATGCACAAAAATGGAGAGACTTGGCTGGAAGAGTTCAACCCCCTCTATCTGAGAGAGAATTGGTAGACATGTTCTTGGGTACCTTGTCTGGTCCCTTCTTTAATCATTTAATTGGAAGTTCATCTGCAGGCTTTACTGAACTAATATTGACCGGAGAAAGGGTAGAAGCCGGTATAAAAAGTGGAAAGATTCAGAAAGATACGTCTTCTTTTGCAGCTGTAAGGAAGCCTTTCATCAGAAAGAAAGAGGTGGTTGATGTATATCCACAAAGAAACCAAGATAGGGCCGAACACCGACCAATGGCGGGGGATGTTATGATTCCTAAGCCTGCTTCTGATCAGCAAAGAAATAATCAACCAATGATGGATAGTCCAGTCAGGCAGTTCACCGGAATTAACATTACCCCATCTCAAGTATTACCATATCTACTAAGATCCAATTTGGTGACCTTGAAAGAAGCTCCGAAAAACCCCAACACAACATCTTCTCACTATCATCCCAATGCCCGTTGTGCATACCACTCTGAAATTCCCAGCCACGACACTAATAACTGTTGGGCTCTAAAGAACAAGATACAAGATCTCATTGAAGAAAAAGAGATTGAATTTGATGCGCTTGAAAAGCCAAATGTAATTTCTGCCCCTATGCCCAAACATGGCCATAATACCAATGCCATTGAAGAAGAAATGTTTGTTACTTCAATTGATGAAATTATGACGATACTTCTGACTATTAAAGTGAACTTGTTAAATATCGGTGTGTTCCCGGGAAGTGAAAAAGTTTGCCATTTCTGTTTTTCCTCACCAACCAACTGTCCTTTGTTGAAAGCAGGCGTTCAGAGCCTAATAGATAACAAAGAAATTTTATTCAAGAAGACTTCTGTTCCACCTGTTCCTTATGAAGATGTTTCTATCATTACCATTTCCGCCAATTATTCCAGGGTCTCCACCAAAAGACCCGTTAGAATTACATCAGTTCCGAAAGCAACTCCTTTAATAATCATAATTCCTGGACCAGCCCCATATTCGTCAGACAAAACCATACCATGGAATTATGGAGGGGATGTTTACTACCATGGTATCAAGCAGGACTGGCCAACCGCCGAAGATTCAAGCTCCGAGAAAGTCAACTCCGACATCAGTAATATTGCAGGAACTAGTAAGATTACTCGAAGTGGTAGGATCTTCTCTCCAGAAATTGATCCCCCAAAGGCAGTTTCTGGACCCGTAATCATTCATGTTGTTGCTGCTCCTCCAAAGGCCATTCCCAGTCCTATAATTATCTCCAACAATACTCCAACTGACAAAGTCGTTACAACCCATGTTCTCATTCCTACCAACACTCCTGCTGCCAAATTAACCGAGACTCGAGGAAAAGGTGTTCTGGTTGAGTTTGTCAAGATGAAGACACAATAATTGGCTATCCCTGAGACCTCTCGGAAAGAGATGGAGGAAATTCTGAAGATCATTAAAAGAAACGACTATGATGTGGTTGAACAACTGAGGCAAACTCCCTCTAAAATTTCCATGCTTGCATTACTACTGTGTTCTGAGGCGCATGCAAAAGCCTTGGTAAAATTCCTGAAAACTGCCCATGTACCCCAAGAGACATCCGCCGATCAATTCCAAGACTGCATAGCCAGCTTGACTGCAAATAATGGTCTAGGTTTTTCGGATGCTGATTTAACACCGAGAGGAAGGAAGCATAATGAGGCATTGCATGTCTCAGTTGAATGTAGGGGCACAACCTTGGCCCATGTTTTGGTGGACACCGACTCATCTCTGAATGTATTGCCTAAAAAAGCTCTTGATAGGCTTGACTGTGAGGGATTGACATTGAAGCCAAGTAACATAGTAGTAAGGGCTTTTGACGGCTCGAAAAGGATTGTACATGGGGAGGTATACATTCCCATAAAAGTTGGAACACAAACTTTTGATTCAACTTTTTATGTAATGGATATTCGTCCCTCATATTCCTGCTTGCTACGCCGACCATGGATTCACAATGCTGGCGTTGTCACTTCTACGTTGCACCAAATGCTGAAATATCTAATTCAAGGGAAGATTATCACAGTTCATGGAGAAGAAGAGTATATGATCAGCCATCTCAATTCCTTCAGATATGTGGAATTAGATGGTGAATTTATTGAAACTCCATTCCAACACTTTGAAGAGGTCCCGCAAGATATGGCGGTAACCAAGGTTGTTCCCAAGATTACAAGGCCTCCACTCCGGATGTCATCTCTGAAGGATGCCAAAGCAGTGGTAGAAGAAGGTGGGTGCACTATCTTGGGACAACTCCCAGATATCCCATATAAGTCTGACAAGTTTGGCTTGGGTTTCACTTCAAGTGCTCAGAAGGTTGTACGCCGTGCTCATGCCGGAGGACCACCCCTGAAGATCAGCAACCGTGAGGTCAACACCGTAGAAGGAGATGAAGATAGCTATAATGTGGAGGATTGTATATTCCCGACTGTCAGTGGAGGGCTCAACAACTGGGAGCCTAGAGATTTTGTCCCGGTCACTTTTATCCCACAGTAATTTGTCTTTACATTTTGTTGGATCTGTAATATTAAAACAATTCACACTCTTAAAACCTTGTGTCTTACCCGAGGCACAATGGTCCATTTGTAAGGGTTATTATTTCATTTTCATATGACATCAATGAATCATGGACGTTTTCGCATACAAACTTTTGTGCTCATTGTTTTTTTTTTTTTTTTTTATTTCTTTCAAGGATAGATATAACCTTACACACACTCACACTCACAATGTAGGTATACATCCATTCGGGATCCCATGGGTAACGATACTGCTATGGCCTCTTGTGACTCTGAGAATCTAATCTAAAAAGCCGAAGACGAAGGTGAGGAAGATTGTGAATTACCAGGAGAATTTTCCAGACTACTACAACAAGAAGAGAGAACCATTCAACCTCACGAGGAACCCGTGGATACAATCAACCTAGGTACCGAAGAAGATAGAAAAGAGGTCAAGGTGGGTGCCAATCTGGAACCCAGCATCAAGGAACGTCTGATTCGGTTGTTACATGATTATGTTGAAGTCTTTGCTTGGTCGTATGAAGACATGCCAGGACTTGATGCAGATATTGTGGTACATCATCTGCCTACAAGAGAGGATTGTCCGCCAGTAAAGCAAAAGGTTCACCGTATGAGGCCTGATATGTCAGAAAAGATTAAAGCAGAAGTCATGAAACAATTCAACACTGGATTTTTAGCTGTCACCTCTTATCCCCTAATGGGTTGCCAATGTTGTTCCAGTGCCCAAAAAGGACGGCAAGGTGCGAATGTGTGTGGACTACAAAGATTTGAATAGGGCAAGCCCTAAGGATGATTTTCCACTCCCTCACATTGATATTCTAGTTGACAATACAGCACAACACAAAGTGTTTTCCTTCATGGACGGATTCTCAGGTTACAACCAAATCAAAATGGCACCTGAGTACATGGAGAAAACAACCTTTGTCACGCAGTGGGGAAGTTTCTGCTATAAGGTGATGCCATTCGGACTGAAGAATGCCGGGACAACCTATCAACGTGCCATGGTAGCTCTATTTCACGACATGATACACCATGAAATAGAGGTCTATGTGGATGATATGATAGCCAAATCTCAAACAAAAGAAGAGCATCTTGATCACTTACAAAAACTGTTTGAGATACTGAAGAAATACAAGCTGAGGTTGAATCCAAACAAATGCACATTTGGGGTACGGTCTGGTAAACTCCTAGGCTTTATCGTCAGCAACAAAGGTATTGAAGTAGATCCTGCCAAGGTAAAAGCAATACAAGAGATGCCTGCTCCTCATAGTGAGAAGGAAGACAAAGGGTTCTTGGGACGTTTGAACTACATTTCCAAATTCATCTCTCACCTGACAGCTACTTGTGAACTAATCTTCAAATTGTTGAAGAAAGATCAGGTAGTCAAATGGAATGACGAGTGCCAAGTTGCTTTTGACAAAATCAAAGAATACTTATAAGAGCCTCCTGTGTTGATGCCACCAGTTGAGGGAAGACCATTGATCATGTATCTGACTGTTTTAGAAAACTCAATGGGGTGTGTATTGGGGCAGCATGACGAGTCTGGCCGAAAAGAGTATGTTATTTACTACCTGAGCAAAAACTTTACCGACTGTGAAACCAGATATTCACTGCTCAAGAAAACTTGCTACACTCTAGCATGGGCTGCTCGTTGGCTAAGATAGTATATGCTGACTCATACTACTTTGTTGATATCTAAAATGGATCTGATAAAATACATCTTCGAGAAACCTGCTCTCTTTGGGAGAATAGCGAGATGGAAGATGATCCTGATAGAATATGACATACAGTATACTACCTAGAAAGCGATAAAGGGCAGTGTATTAGCTGATCACCTTGCTCACCAAGCTGTAGAAGACTACCAATCCATGAAGTTCGAATTTCCAGATGAAGACATCATGACGGTTAATAACTGTGAAGAATTCAGGCCATATGACAGACCTGAACAAGGATCCCAATGGACCCTGTTCTTTGATGGGGCATCCAATGCACTTGGCAATGGTATCGGTGATGTACTCATATCTCTGGAAGGGTGTCATACTCCCTTTACTTCCATACTTTGCTTCAATTGTACAAACAACATGGCGGAATACGAAGCATGCATATTTGGCCTCAGAGCTACCATAGACCTAGGGATCAAATCTTTGAGTGTGCTCAGAGATTCAGCTTTGGTTATCAGTCAGATCAAAGGGGAATGGGACACCAAACACCCTAACCTGATCCCTTACAAAGAACATGTTTTTACATCTACCATATTTTGAGAAGATTACCTTCGAGCATTTCCCGCGAGAAGAAAATCAGCTAGCAGACGCTCTAGCCACAATGTCATCTATGTTTAAACTTAATTGGGATAACGAGGCTCCCCAGATCACCATCGAACGAATGGAAGAACCTGTGCCCTGTCACGAGATTATTACTAAAGAAGTAGTGGACCAGCCTTGGTTTCACGAAGTCAAGAAGTATCTCGAGGCTCAAGAATATCCAGAAGGAGCTTCAGTCAATGATAAGAAGTTCTTAAGGAGATTCTCTGCTAAATTCTTCCTTAGTAATGGCATCATGTACAAACGCAATTATGACTCTGTGTTACTTCGGTGCATAGATAAGGTTGAAGCTGAAAGGATCATGGTTGAATTGCATGAAGGCACTTTTGGCACCCATTCCAGTGGGCATATGATGGCAAAGAAAATCCTACGGGCAGGCTATTACTGGTCTACCATGGAAGCAGATTGCTATCAACACTCTCGAACTTGCCATAAGTGCCAGATTTATGCTGACAAGGTGCACGTACCTCCGGTTCCTCTGAATGTCTTGACAGCTCCTTGGCCTTTTTCTATGTGGGGGATTGATATGATTGGGGAAATCAAGCCAACAACCTCTAATGGACACCGCTTCATCTTAGTGGCCATTGATTATTTTACAAAGTGGGTGGAGGCAGCTTCCTTCGCTTCTGTTACCAAGAATGTTGTTTCCCGTTTCATAAAGCAAAATGTCATTTGCCGGTACGGTATCCCGGAAAGGATCATCACTGACAATGGTACAAATCTCAACAACACTATGATCACCGCCTTGTGCGAAAAAATCAATATCCAACATCACAATTCTTCCCCTTACCGGCCAAAGATGAATGGTGTTGTCGAAGCTGCAAATAAGAACATTAAGAAAATCATATAGAAAATGACAGTCACATATAAAGACTGGCGTGAGATGCTACCATTCTCTCTCCACGGGTATCGTACCACAACTCGCACATCAACCGGGGTAACACCCTGTTCTCTAGTTTACAGCATGGAAGTTGTCTTGCCTATTGAGGTTCAGATCCCCTCTCTAAGAATTATGAAGGATGCGGGGCTGAATGAAGACGATTGGATCTAGACTCTACTTGATCAGTTGAACTTGATTGATGAGAAGAGACTTACTGTTGTTTGCCATGGTCAAATATATCAAAAATGGATGATCAAGGCTTTCAACAAAAAGCTCATACGCCAAGTGTATCAAGTTGGAGATCTGGTGATCAAACGCATCATACTGCCACAAAGTGATCCTAGGGGAAAATGGACTCCTACCTATGAAGGACCATTTGTAATCAAAAACATTTTCTCTGGTGAGGCAATGATCTTGACCACCATGGATGGTGACGACCTGCCGCATCCTGCAAACACGGACATAATCAAAAGATATTATGCATAAGAGACCCGATAGGTTGACATGCCTAGGAAAAACAAGGGCATCCCGGCGAACCAAAAGGTTCGGGAAAAAATTAGGGATAAAACAAAAAATTTGTACACCCGGCAAGATGAAAACCCGAAAGGGCGGCTTGGGCAAAAAAGGGTTTCCCGGTGGGCTGAAAACCCGAAAGGACGGTCTGGGCAAAAGTTAGGGAATTAAAGCGTATGACTATGTCCCGTTGGATCACCTTACGGACAACCTTTGGCTTCAACTGAAAAACTCAGAGGTTTTGATCAATTCAATCATCTTCGGACGAGGCAACAAATAGCCAAGATGCTCAGAGATACAAAGGCTATAGAAAAATGGGAACCCCATGGGATTAATACACATAGCTATCTTTTCTTTATATTAAAATTTTCATTTTTTATTACGACGGAGTTCTCCTACTAGAATGTTTGTCTCACTGTACAAAAATACTTACTCAAAGTAAATACAAAGATACCTCTTTGAAAGTGCAAAAACTATCTGTTTTCTTTACGCTTGTGTTTTGTTTACAAAAACGTCCAATAATTCATTGTTGAACATATGCATTTGAACATAATTACTGTTTACAAATAAACAAAATAAAAGACAATTACTAATGGCTTTAAGAGATAGATAGATATCTTTATACTATTTCTATAAATCCCCCACAGTTTTCAGTTTAATTCCCGACAGAACGAGCTTTCAATTATCAATCCTCGGTAGAAGTCGTTCATTTTCTCAGGAATTCACAACAGGATTTTACAAGCAGTACATGGAATTTCCCTTACAACAGAGTTTATTTCTCTAAGCAGAAATTCATCAACACTTAGACTTCACAACATGAAGACTTATACTCCATATCCTCAACAGCAGTCAGGGATTTATTTTCCCCAATCCAACAGCAGTACAGTAAACTGGCTCACATACGCATACATTGCATCCATATATCATAAACATTGATAACACGAATGCATTATATCATAAATTTCATACAACATGGCTTTGCATCTTAGCTCACATTTTGCCCTTTTCAAGATAAGATTAACAGCTATCATTAGCAATGTTCAAAGGTTTTCAGATATAGTACAGATACGCTCCAAACACGGATGCCATCCTGATACTCATTCAGATTCAACCTTTCAGATACAGTTCAGATACGCTCCAGACACGGATTCCATCCTGATACTTATTCAGATTCAACTTTCAGATACAATTCAGATATGCTCCAGACACGGATGCCATCCTGATACTCATTCAGATTCAACTTTCAGATACAGTTCGGATACGCTCCAGACACGGATGCCATTCTCACACTCGTTCAGAACTAGCTTTCAAAAAATAGTTCAGATATGCTCCAGACACGGATGCCATTCTGATGATCATTCAAAATCAGCTCTCAGATACAGTTCAGATACGCTCTAGACACGGACGCCATTCTGATACTCATTCTTACAGCTTACAAATTACAAAAACCAACAATCACTTTTGGATGGCATATTTTAATCCCATCTCCTACAACTTTCTACCACTTCTCCAAATGTCATCTTTAAGCCCATTCCCTCAACCATCACATCATCGAGTGCAAATTTCTGGGCACTCTAGTGTCCAATCATCTTCCACCTTCGAGTCACGATTGGCAAAACACGCCAATCTAACTCTTCAGGCTTAAGAAGATTGAATAGGGGCAGCTGTTGTACCCCAAAATTTTCCCTCTCACTTATCAAGAATTTTCTCACAAGATCTCATTGGGCTCAAGACTGCACTAGGGTTTGATTAACTCAAGACACCTCCTTGTGCACTGATGACCAAAATTAGGGTTTGAGTTTGCACAAGGATTTTTGAACTATCAATGCTTCATATGACTTTCATGGATCATTATGGACCCCCAATATTACTCATGTCAAGTTTCAAGCCTTGGATCACACTTTTGGTCATTCAATTGGACAGTTGACCTAAAAACCAACTGTATTAAGAAAAAGGTCAACCATGGCCAATTTACAGTCAAACTTCATAATTTTTTATCCAAATCAACATTTTAGACTTATATGTATCATTTGATCAAGTTTGAACCATAATTCCTCAAGAAATTTGATCAAATCTCCAAAAGGGCAAAATGGTCAAAATTAGGGTTTTGACTGGGAAAGGGAAATTTCTGATTTTTGACCTAGAAAATGGTCAATTGATTTAAGGCATGATCTCAAGAGTCCAATTGCATCATTTTTACCTAATTACATGATTCAAAAAATTGCAAATCCTTTGGATTGACAGATGAATTTTGCAGTCAACTGATCAAAAGTCAATTATATATTGAAAAGTTAAACTTTGACTTTTTGGTCAAATTCAAGTGCCAAAGATCACAATTCATCAAAACATGTCAAAATAGGAAATTTATTCATCAAGAAATCAAGAAATCAAGATTTCATTTTTGAAAAGTCAAAATTTCTAAACTTAGAATTTTTTCTAAGTGTTGAAAATTTCTTATTTTTTCATAACTTTGAGCAATTTTTTCATTAGGATACAAGATGATTCAAAGGAAACTTCCAACATGAAAGTTGTAGATCTCCATGAAATCTACAACTTTGCTTCACATAACTTCTCTTAAAAATGCTTGAATCTCAAGTTATAATTTTGTGAATACATGCTCATGAACTAAAAAAGACTTAGTGAAATTTTGCCCTAATTAGGCAGATTTTTTACCTAACTTCATGGCAATTTTTCACATAGTTCCAAGGGGAATCTTAAAAAGAAATTCAAATATGGGTTGTATAGAATATTGCAAGCTTTCCAAAATTTCCAAGAACTCCTTGAGATCATTCTTGAGAAAGGAGAATCGAAAGCAAGAAGTTAGGGTTTTCAAACTTGAATTACAAGCCATTTTGTGAAGAACACTTGATCCAATCTTCAAGTATGATGTACAAATCTTGCTTTGCAGGATTCAAACTTGATAATCACTCAATAATTTAATGTTTACACAACTGATAGAGCCATTGTCCAAGCATTTAAGCCATTATCCAAGTTGCATTTCCATTTTGGGAAGAAAGTCACCACTTCCATTTTGGAATAGTAACTTTAATCACAATGTCAACTCTTCTTGAACCCATACATTGTTGTTTCTGACTCCAAAACATTTAAAAGCAAGAAGCAACATATCTACATCCTGCTAACCACCCTACAGATCCTTGTACTTCACAGTGAAACCATGTTTGTCAACTTTGCTTCAAAATCAAGTAACCAAGCCATAACATGTGATTTTCAATTTCTGAGTTGTTTCAAGCCTCAAAACCTCTTGCTTATAAGTACATACACTACTTACAAGCTAACACATGAGCTTGAAGACCCTAAAACTCTCCAAAACACCATTGCTGCACAAAACTGCCTAACTTGACAGTTTTGAGTCAAAACTCATCATCTTCATTTCCACTCGTGCATTTTGAAAACCGATCATTCAAACACCTTCTATACATCATACCAAAGTAATCCAGGCCCCTGTTTCAAGACTGTAACTCCTCCATCACTATCCACCATTTTCAAACATCAAGCTTGCAGGTTGACTTGAGTAGAGAGATTTAGGGACTTTCAAGACAAAGTAGGAGTTGGAATACACTTAATGAGGTCCAGGCAAGCTAAACAGACCCTCAGGCCATCTCAAAAGTTGCTCAAACTCCATTCATAACTCTAGCTGCAAGAAGTAAGTTTTCAAACTTCTATCTCTTCATACAAGCATCATTTGATCCTGATTTGTGAAGATAAAATATAGATATTGTTGCTTTAAAGCTAACCATGTTCATAGTTCCCATTTATATTGACTGTGTATAGAGAATTTTAGATCTGAAATTTTTGAGAAAATTAGGTTTCAATTTAGGGCCAGCAAAATTAATCTTCATCTTTGACTTTTAGCTTACATAAGTTATATGGTTGGATTCGTGAGGAAAAATAGCACAACTTTCATGTTTTCATTTTCCATTTTTGTTGAGAAATGAATGAGATACAGGTGGTTCGGCTGGATGAAGATTGA
Organism: Vicia faba; assembly: GCA_948472305.1. Taxonomy (NCBI): domain Eukaryota; kingdom Viridiplantae; phylum Streptophyta; class Magnoliopsida; order Fabales; family Fabaceae; genus Vicia; species Vicia faba. The sequence continues at coordinate 5,566 of CATIWC010001330.1, read as the reverse complement.
AGACGAAGTACAGGCCATAGAAACGTTTTACCTTATGTATTTATTCTTTCATTTAAGTTAACGGATGTACAACCACCCCAGTGGTAAGGCAGCGCGCGTTATTGATAGAGGTCGTGGGTTCAAACCTCAGCGCTACCTTTTTGCAAATTTTTTTTTTTACATTTTTCTGTCTTTTTTTTTGTTCCTTCAGCGCATGGGCCTCCCCCATCCTGGGCCTGACTTTTTTCTAACCTCCCCCCTGCTTCATATTTGCACCCTGGCCCAATTTATTTATTTGTTTATTTATTTCATTTTTATTTTTCTTAAATATTTATTTTTTAAAATACTAAAAATCATAAAAACACAAAAAATGATAATTTTATATTTTGACTTTATTTTTATTTTTTTTCATAAACAAAAAATATTTTATTTATTATACTTTATATATTTTTATTAACTAAACATTATAGACTTAATTAATAATTATATTATTTATTTTTCTTCATACCATTTAAAAATATATTATATTTTTAATGCTATAAATATTTTCAAGATAAAAAATGCTAAAAAATGTACTTTCCTTAACTTATTTTCTTTTGATTAATTAATTGAATTAGGGTTTTATTCAAAAATATTTTCTTAATTAATTTATTTTCTTAATTAATTTAAGTTAATTTAATTTTGATTTAATTATTATTTTTCTCTAGTTATGTTTAGGTTAAAACCTCTTTCATATAAAAATCCAAACAAAAAAATCATTTCTTTCCATTTGCATTTGTACTTTATATATTTCTTCAATTATTTGTACATATTCAATTTGGTTGTAATAGATTAATTAGGTTTATATTCTTGCAATCCTCATTTACCAATTATCACACCCCCTCTCCACAAATGTTGTAATAGCGTAGTAACTTTAAATTTCGCAATTTATTGCTTTTATAACATGATAGTAATTAGGTTTTGTATGGAAAGACTAAAACCAATACCTAGAAAACCCTAATTCAAGACAAAAAACAAGCATGAAAATAATACACTTGCACACAAGCACCCCTAGGGTTATTCCACTTGGTTGCCTATACAAAATGGCCATATTACGCATGTAAGGTATCTTAGCAAAAACAAGCAAATACAAGATCATGGTCCCTCGATGACGCTATCTAAGTTGCCTTACAAATGATCTTAGTCCCTAAAAATGAATGCTAAGATACATTGAAACATTGCTAATCATAGTTATACGATGACCCACGCCCGTCCCGTTTACATCCAAAGATAGGGTTACTTACCAAACTGATTGTAAGATAACAATATTAAAGGAAAAGAAAACGAACAAAAAAGATATTTGAGTAGGTAGATTGCTCCTAATTTACTTGCTCCATTTGAAACAAAACATCCTTGCTATTTTCAAAAACAAACACATACACTTTCAAACATCTTACAAAATTGAAAACATTTTCAAAAGATCAAACATCTTTGTATACATTCTTACGAATGAGAATCATTACAAAGATTGCCTAAACAATGGCCTCTTTACAAAATACTTTCAAAAACCACACAAAGCACAATTTCAAACAAAAGCAAGTGATCTAGCAAGTAAATAAGAGCCCATGGAAAACCATGGATGAAAAGGGTGCTAATACCTTCCCTTTTCGTAATCTACCCCCCGAACTCAAGAAACAATCTCAAAGGTCTTTCCTGTGCTTTTTCACCTTTCCTTTTGGATAAAAGAAAAGTCGGTGGCGACTCTTACTAACCGCAACATTTGCGATCAAACGAAAAACCCTCAAGTCAGTTCTCCCACCGTATCACACCATGCATATTTATGGTGCAATTAAATGTCCTTTTTCAGCTTGTAACCCACACACGTGGTTATATAAATATAAACCTCGTGTAGAAACTTTTTCAGTTGACGAAATTTAGTTTTGAACTCTACTCGTATTCTCTCCCCCCCCCCCCCCCCCCTCCTCTCTCTCTCTCTCAAGGTCTGCATTCGTAGCAACTAACACTGAAATAGAAGGCACTTTGTTTGTCGGGACCGAGTAGAGACATTGTTCTTTGTTCAATGCTTGTGATCATTCATCAGATTATGCATCAAAAGTGTTAATCGCCACAAGAAGTAACTATTTATATCATTGATCGTGCATCATAAGAAGGGATCGAGTCAAGGGAAATTTGGTTTTTCGCTGCGTTTATATCGTAATTTCCCTTCGATAAGAATTTAGTAACGAGCACAACAAGATAATTGTCTTATATTAGTCATCAATATTCACCATAAGCTTCACCAAATCGATGATTATATTGTTGAAGATATTGATATGTTGTTGCAAATAGGATCCTTCTTACATATACAGACTGTATAGTCACTGCTTCGCAAACAATTTGTTCATCAATGTCCTGACATATACTAACTCTTCAATTTCTACTAAACACCACTTTACATCGTTAGGTCCAGGATATGATACATCAACATGTTTGAAATACATATGAGAATCAATCTCGCGACATTCTCCATATCTTCCCAATTAGTATCCTTCATGTCAGTCAGTTTTATTTCACGGAGCATCTTTTGTAAATTTTATTGAACCAACATACCCTTAACCATTGTTTCCCATAATTTAAAATTACATGTCCCTTCGAACCTTGTCACTTTGAATTTTGCACTATAGTTAATCAACATCTGATACCAATTGTTAGAACATCATTCAATATAGAATATTAAAGAAAAACGAAAGTAAAAAACAATGAATGTTATTGAACTTTGTTAATACAGTCTCACCAATGTGTCTACCTCTATGACATATATATATATATATATATATATATATATATATATATATATATATATATATATATATATATATATATATATATATATATATATATATATATATATATATATATATATATATATATATATCAATTTATAATAGTATCTTTGAATCGTACCGTGTAGGCTACTGTCTCTGCACCGCTAACATACATCCACAACAAACAATTAGGCCTAAGATTTGTTTGAAATTTTCACATATTATATTCCTATTTATCTTATTATGAATCATATTTAATAGTCTAAAAAAGTGATAGAAAACACTTCTAAACACATTCGATTTTTGTAATTTGTATTTATAAAGAATTAAAGATTGTGAAACAATCGGATAAAAGTTAGAACTTGTTTTTAAAATATGGGAAACTATTTTTTTAATTCATTTGTAATATTCTCCAACAGCTTGTAAATGTATATAGTGAATAAAAAGCCATTTTTTCCATAGTAAATTAATTAAATTGAATTGGATAAACAAATTCTTTATGCATTTGTTTTTATTTTTCTCTTTTATTTATTGTGAATTTGCTTACATTATTTAAAAATTGTTTTTGAGGGTCATTTACCGTAATTAATATTATTGTTAAATTTTCGTACTGAATTTGTTTGATTAAACCTTTCAATTTTATAATAACCTTTTAATATTTATTCAAAACTTTTCATATTCGTACATAGTTTTTTTTTCCGTCAAAAATACTAACAAATATATATTCTTTTTTTCCTGTTATTAATAACCATACATACATGATTACTGATTAAAAAAAATACATGCATAATTACTAAATAACAATTTAATGAGATGATAGAGATTTTTTTCCACTTAATAACAACTCATGAATTCAAATACAATTATAAAATGTAACATTAAAACTTTTGAAAGAAAAACTTGCAATACAATTGAAAAAATATAACATTAAACACTACAAGAAAAAATAATATTAGTTAGGAGTATTTGTGAGATGTTTTACCCCTCACTAAAATCAACATTTTCGTGAGGATAAATCTCTCGCAATTGACAAATCAGAAAACAAAATAAAATAAAAATTAATAGCGTGAGAATACCCGTCGCAATTCATGAAGAGAGAATTTTGAATTTTAAATATTTCAACCGCTTTACATTTAGCGAGGGATAAAACAACACAAAATTACATAGTAGCATTTGCTTGGGGTAACCCCTCCCGAATTGCTACTAGCGGTCACACAGTCAAAATTACTTTTATAATTTGCGAGGGACATCCCCTGTCAAATTCTGAACGTTAAGTTTCCGAGGAGCAACCCCTCGCAATTGACACCATGGTATAATCAAATCAGCCAGAACATGTGTAGGCGCGCAAGCTTTGGAAATATAAAATACATTTGCGAGGGACACCTCATGAGAATTTGTAATCGTTGGATTTACCACGAGTGCCTCTGCGTCATTTTCATTATATATCTAAATTTGATCTTCTTCTCTTTCTTCCATATTTTCGCTGCCCCTTCCATATTTTTCCTTTCCCTTTCATATTTTTACAATATTCTCTCATTCTATTTCTTCTATTCTATTGTTTCTTCATCTTCAAATCCTTCATCTTCATTTATTTAAGGTATTTTTTTATATGATTTTATATTTAATTTACATTATTTTGTTTATATAACATATTTATTAATAATTTTCATTTTCATTTTTTTATTTCAGGTTTTATTGTGTTCATCTTCAAATTTATAGTGTTCATCTTCAAGGTACCAAAAAATTATGTTTTGTTTATTTATTAAAATGACTTTGTGATATAATTATTGTGAAATATTTCTGTTAAATATTATTTTTTAAACACGGTTTTTATATGATATTAATAGGAAATTAATATGAAATTTTTTATAATTTATTTTAAAAAAATAGATTAAATAACATATAAAAGCTGTGTTTAAAAATAATTTTGTGAAGTATTATAATTTTTTAAAAATAGTAATATAAAATAGTTTAAAAATAATAGTTAAAAAACAACTTAAATATATAGTTTAAAAATAGTATATTTTTTAATACGATTTTTTGTTATATTTAGTTAAAAATAGTTTTATAAAAAATAGTATTAAAAACAGTTTTATAAAAAACAGTATTAAAAATAGTTTTATTAAAATATCAAATATTGTCATAGAAAAACAGAATTAAAACATTATTATTTTTAAAAAAAATAGTATACGAAGGATTAATAAAATAATAATGTTTTTTTATAAATTAAGTTTATTAATATATTGTATTGTTATTTTAAGAAAATATTAATTTGGGAGAATGAAATTAATTTTTAAAATTATAATATGATAAATCTATTTATACTCTTTTAGTATAATAAGTTACTCAATTATGAATAATATAATTTATGTTTAGTATTAAAAATAAATTTTATGTTTAAATATATTGTTATATGTGTTAGTAAACATCATAATATTTATTTAGAAAATAATAAATAAATATAACTTTTAAGAACAAAGAAAGTATTTTTTAAAATATATCATATGATAAATATATTTATATAGTCTTTAATAACTTTAAAGAAAAAAACTATTATTTTAGAAGGTATAATATGGTAAATATATTTATATACTCATTTAAAAAGATATCCCTAAAAAAATATATATCCCTAAAAAAATATTTTTTAGAAGGTATATATATACTATATATATATATATATATATATACTATATATATATATTATATATATATATATATATATATATATATATATATATATATATATATATATATATATATATATATATATATATATATATATA
>CATIWC010001329.1:102500-105000 GCA_948472305.1 Vicia faba | reverse complement strand
CGGCAAAAACTTCGATCGCAACTTCGATTCCGTCGACGGGACCATCCGTGGCATGCCACGGACCTTCCGTGTGGCCGGCACGGGCACGCAAAATCCAGCCAAATTTTGAATTTTTTTTATCAAGAACGCTCGATTCGATGATGAAAATTCGATATTTGGATTGGATTTTGTGCGGGGGTTGATGGATTTGCCATTGGAATCGTTTGGAACACCCAAGGGCATGTTCCGTCTAGGCAGCATGTGGCCTGGCCTGGGCGTGGCCTGGCCCTGGGCGTGGCAAGGCCCCAGGCGGACCAGGCAAGGGCCTCCCCCTATATATGTTTGAACTGAAATCCTCACTTTGCCACCAAATTGGTCCTTTTTCCCTGTAGACATAAAATTCTAGTTTGATGACTTAAGACTTCGAATTTTTTCTTGATTTTTTGCATGCTCTTTAAACACAATATAAGAACCCCTCCCACCAAAAATTAGAATTTTCGACTTCGGATGAATTAATTATGAATTTTCTAAGCGCCGGATTTTCAGAACGGGAGCGGAGGCAACGCGCCTTAGGAATGGAATTTCCCGATGATTTTTTTGCATGGACATCTCAAATAACACATAGAAGGGATCTGCAAAGTTTCGTAGCGTTTCGATAACGTCTCGATTTATTTTGAATTTTCGTCCGAAACGCGTGTAATTGAGTTTTTTTCAAGGGGCGGAAGCAAACAAACGTCGGGCTACGGAATGAGTTCCGGTCTGGAATTTTTTCATGCATTAATCTGCCACCAAATTGAGATGGCATGCCAAGTTTCATGCCATTCGGGCGATCCCTCGATATATTTCGGCTTTTTCGCGTGTCGGGCCCCCGTGCGGTTTTTCCGACGGGAGCGGAGGCAAACGCGCCTTAGGGGAATAATCTCCCGATGGATTTTTGCATGCACTTCCCAAATAACACATTGAGAGTGTCCAAGGAGTTTCGTAGCGTTTCGACAAGCCCTCGGTCTACTTTCAATTTCCGACCGGAACGCGTGCGTGTGCGGTTTCTCCATGAACGGGAGCGGAGGCAAACGCGCCTTAGGGGAATAATCTCCCGATGAATTTTTGCATGGAAGTCCCAAATAACACATAGAAGGGATCTGCAAAGTTTCGTAGCGTTTCGACAATTTTGAATTTCCGGCCCGAACGGGCCCCCGTGCGGTTTTTCCGACGGGAGCGGAGGCAAACGCGCCTTAGGGGAATAATCTCCCGATGGATTTTTGCATGCACTTCCCAAATAACACATTGAGAGTGTCCAAGGAGTTTCGTAGCGTTTCGACAAGCCCTCGGTCTACTTTCAATTTCCGACCGGAACGCGTGCGTGTGCGGTTTCTCCATGAACGGGAGCGGAGGCAAACGCGCCTTAGGGGAATAATCTCCCGATGAATTTTTGCATGGAAGTCCCAAATAACACATAGAAGGGATCTGCAAAGTTTCGTAGCGTTTCGACAATTTTGAATTTCCGGCCCGAACGGGCCCCCGTGCGGTTTTTCCGACGGGAGCGGAGGCAAACGCGCCTTAGGGGAATAATCTCCCGATGGATTTTTGCATGCACTTCCCAAATAACACATTGAGAGTGTCCAAGGAGTTTCGTAGCGTTTCGACAAGCCCTCGGTCTACTTTCAATTTCCGACCGGAACGCGTGCGTGTGCGGTTTCTCCATGAACGGGAGCGGAGGCAAACGCGCCTTAGGGGAATAATCTCCCGATGAATTTTTGCATGGAAGTCCCAAATAACACATAGAAGGGATCTGCAAAGTTTCGTAGCGTTTCGACAATTTTGAATTTCCGGCCCGAACGGGCCCCCGTGCGGTTTTTCCGACGGGAGCGGAGGCAAACGCGCCTTAGGGGAATAATCTCCCGATGGATTTTTGCATGCACTTCCCAAATAACACATTGAGAGTGTCCAAGGAGTTTCGTAGCGTTTCGACAAGCCCTCGGTCTACTTTCAATTTCCGACCGGAACGCGTGCGTGTGCGGTTTCTCCATGAACGGGAGCGGAGGCAAACGCGCCTTAGGGGAATAATCTCCCGATGAATTTTTGCATGGAAGTCCCAAATAACACATAGAAGGGATCTGCAAAGTTTCGTAGCGTTTCGACAATTTTGAATTTCCGGCCCGAACGGGCCCCCGTGCGGTTTTTCCGACGGGAGCGGAGGCAAACGCGCCTTAGGGGAATAATCTCCCGATGGATTTTTGCATGCACTTCCCAAATAACACATTGAGAGTGTCCAAGGAGTTTCGTAGCGTTTCGACAAGCCCTCGGTCTACTTTCAATTTCCGACCGGAACGCGTGCGTGTGCGGTTTCTCCATGAACGGGAGCGGAGGCAAACGCGCCTTAGGGGAATAATCTCCCGATGAATTTTTGCATGGAAGTCCCAAATAACACATAGAAGGGATCTGCAAAGTTTCGTAGCGTTTCGACAATTTTGAATTTCCGGCCCGAACGGGCCCCCGTGCGGTTTTTCCGACGGGAGCGGAG
>CATIWC010001329.1:40000-42500 GCA_948472305.1 Vicia faba | reverse complement strand
TTTCTTGATTTTTTGCATGCTCTTTAAACACAATATAAGAACCCCTCCCACCAAAAATTAGAATTTTTCGACTTCGGATGAATTAATTATGAATTTTCTAAGCGCCGGATTTTCAAGAACGGGAGCGGAGGCAAACGCGCCTTAGGAATGGAATTTCCCGATGATTTTTTGCATGGACATCTCAAATAACACATAGAAGGGATCTGCAAAGTTTCGTAGCGTTTCGATAACGTCTCGATTTATTTTGAATTTTCGTCCGAAACGCGTGTAATTGAGTTTTTTTCAAGGGGCGGAAGCAAACAAACGTCGGGCTACGGAATGAGTTCCGGTCTGGAATTTTTCATGCATTAATCTGCCACCAAATTGAGATGGCATGCCAAGTTTCATGCCATTCGGGCGATCCCTCGATATATTTCGGCTTTTCGCGTGTCGGGCCCCCGTGCGGTTTTTCCGACGGGAGCGGAGGCAAACGCGCCTTAGGGGAATAATCTCCCGATGGATTTTTGCATGCACTTCCCAAATAACACATTGAGAGTGTCCAAGGAGTTTCGTAGCGTTTCGACAAGCCCTCGGTCTACTTTCAATTTCCGACCGGAACGCGTGCGTGTGCGGTTTCTCCATGAACGGGAGCGGAGGCAAACGCGCCTTAGGGGAATAATCTCCCGATGAATTTTTGCATGGAAGTCCCAAATAACACATAGAAGGGATCTGCAAAGTTTCGTAGCGTTTCGACAATTTTGAATTTCCGGCCCGAACGGGCCCCCGTGCGGTTTTTCCGACGGGAGCGGAGGCAAACGCGCCTTAGGGGAATAATCTCCCGATGGATTTTTGCATGCACTTCCCAAATAACACATTGAGAGTGTCCAAGGAGTTTCGTAGCGTTTCGACAAGCCCTCGGTCTACTTTCAATTTCCGACCGGAACGCGTGCGTGTGCGGTTTCTCCATGAACGGGAGCGGAGGCAAACGCGCCTTAGGGGAATAATCTCCCGATGAATTTTTGCATGGAAGTCCCAAATAACACATAGAAGGGATCTGCAAAGTTTCGTAGCGTTTCGACAATTTTGAATTTCCGGCCCGAACGGGCCCCCGTGCGGTTTTTCCGACGGGAGCGGAGGCAAACGCGCCTTAGGGGAATAATCTCCCGATGGATTTTTGCATGCACTTCCCAAATAACACATTGAGAGTGTCCAAGGAGTTTCGTAGCGTTTCGACAAGCCCTCGGTCTACTTTCAATTTCCGACCGGAACGCGTGCGTGTGCGGTTTCTCCATGAACGGGAGCGGAGGCAAACACGCCTTAGGGGAATAATCTCCCGATGAATTTTTGCATGGAAGTCCCAAATAACACATAGAAGGGATCTGCAAAGTTTCGTAGCGTTTCGACAATTTTGAATTTCCGGCCCGAACGGGCCCCCGTGCGGTTTTTCCGACGGGAGCGGAGGCAAACGCGCCTTAGGGGAATAATCTCCCGATGGATTTTTGCATGCACTTCCCAAATAACACATTGAGAGTGTCCAAGGAGTTTCGTAGCGTTTCGACAAGCCCTCGGTCTACTTTCAATTTCCGACCGGAACGCGTGCGTGTGCGGTTTCTCCATGAACGGGAGCGGAGGCAAACGCGCCTTAGGGGAATAATCTCCCGATGAATTTTTGCATGGAAGTCCCAAATAACACATAGAAGGGATCTGCAAAGTTTCGTAGCGTTTCGACAATTTTGAATTTCCGGCCCGAACGGGCCCCCGTGCGGTTTTTCCGACGGGAGCGGAGGCAAACGCGCCTTAGGGGAATAATCTCCCGATGGATTTTTGCATGCACTTCCCAAATAACACATTGAGAGTGTCCAAGGAGTTTCGTAGCGTTTCGACAAGCCCTCGGTCTACTTTCAATTTCCGACCGGAACGCGTGCGTGTGCGGTTTCTCCATGAACGGGAGCGGAGGCAAACGCGCCTTAGGGGAATAATCTCCCGATGAATTTTTGCATGGAAGTCCCAAATAACACATAGAAGGGATCTGCAAAGTTTCGTAGCGTTTCGACAATTTTGAATTTCCGGCCCGAACGGGCCCCCGTGCGGTTTTTCCGACGGGAGCGGAGGCAAACGCGCCTTAGGGGAATAATCTCCCGATGGATTTTTGCATGCACTTCCCAAATAACACATTGAGAGTGTCCAAGGAGTTTCGTAGCGTTTCGACAAGCCCTCGGTCTACTTTCAATTTCCGACCGGAACGCGTGCGTGTGCGGTTTCTCCATGAACGGGAGCGGAGGCAAACGCGCCTTAGGGGAATAATCTCCCGATGAATTTTTGCATGGAAGTCCCAAATAACACATAGAAGGGATCTGCAAAGTTTCGTAGCGTTTCGACAATTTTGAATTTCCGGCCCGAACGGGCCCCCGTGCGGTTTTTCCGACGGGAGCGGAGGCAAACGCGCCTTAGGGGAATAATCTCCCGATGCATTTTTGCATGCACTTCCCAAATAACACATTGAGAGTGTCCAAGGAGTTTC
>CATIWC010001329.1:27500-30000 GCA_948472305.1 Vicia faba | reverse complement strand
TCAATTTCCGACCGGAACGCGTGCGTGTGCGGTTTCTCCATGAACGGGAGCGGAGGCAAACGCGCCTTAGGGGAATAATCTCCCGATGAATTTTTGCATGGAAGTCCCAAATAACACATAGAAGGGATCTGCAAAGTTTCGTAGCGTTTCGACAATTTTGAATTTCCGGCCCGAACGGGCCCCCGTGCGGTTTTTCCGACGGGAGCGGAGGCAAACGCGCCTTAGGGGAATAATCTCCCGATGGATTTTTGCATGCACTTCCCAAATAACACATTGAGAGTGTCCAAGGAGTTTCGTAGCGTTTCGACAAGCCCTCGGTCTACTTTCAATTTCCGACCGGAACGCGTGCGTGTGCGGTTTCTCCATGAACGGGAGCGGAGGCAAACGCGCCTTAGGGGAATAATCTCCCGATGAATTTTTGCATGGAAGTCCCAAATAACACATAGAAGGGATCTGCAAAGTTTCGTAGCGTTTCGACAATTTTGAATTTCCGGCCCGAACGGGCCCCCGTGCGGTTTTTCCGACGGGAGCGGAGGCAAACGCGCCTTAGGGGAATAATCTCCCGATGGATTTTTGCATGCACTTCCCAAATAACACATTGAGAGTGTCCAAGGAGTTTCGTAGCGTTTCGACAAGCCCTCGGTCTACTTTCAATTTCCGACCGGAACGCGTGCGTGTGCGGTTTCTCCATGAACGGGAGCGGAGGCAAACGCGCCTTAGGGGAATAATCTCCCGATGAATTTTTGCATGGAAGTCCCAAATAACACATAGAAGGGATCTGCAAAGTTTCGTAGCGTTTCGACAATTTTGAATTTCCGGCCCGAACGGGCCCCCGTGCGGTTTTTCCGACGGGAGCGGAGGCAAACGCGCCTTAGGGGAATAATCTCCCGATGGATTTTTGCATGCACTTCCCAAATAACACATTGAGAGTGTCCAAGGAGTTTCGTAGCGTTTCGACAAGCCCTCGGTCTACTTTCAATTTCCGACCGGAACGCGTGCGTGTGCGGTTTCTCCATGAACGGGAGCGGAGGCAAACGCGCCTTAGGGGAATAATCTCCCGATGAATTTTTGCATGGAAGTCCCAAATAACACATAGAAGGGATCTGCAAAGTTTCGTAGCGTTTCGACAATTTTGAATTTCCGGCCCGAACGGGCCCCCGTGCGGTTTTTCCGACGGGAGCGGAGGCAAACGCGCCTTAGGGGAATAATCTCCCGATGGATTTTTGCATGCACTTCCCAAATAACACATTGAGAGTGTCCAAGGAGTTTCGTAGCGTTTCGACAAGCCCTCGGTCTACTTTCAATTTCCGACCGGAACGCGTGCGTGTGCGGTTTCTCCATGAACGGGAGCGGAGGCAAACGCGCCTTAGGGGAATAATCTCCCGATGAATTTTTGCATGGAAGTCCCAAATAACACATAGAAGGGATCTGCAAAGTTTCGTAGCGTTTCGACAATTTTGAATTTCCGGCCCGAACGGGCCCCCGTGCGGTTTTTCCGACGGGAGCGGAGGCAAACGCGCCTTAGGGGAATAATCTCCCGATGGATTTTTGCATGCACTTCCCAAATAACACATTGAGAGTGTCCAAGGAGTTTCGTAGCGTTTCGACAAGCCCTCGGTCTACTTTCAATTTCCGACCGGAACGCGTGCGTGTGCGGTTTCTCCATGAACGGGAGCGGAGGCAAACGCGCCTTAGGGGAATAATCTCCCGATGAATTTTTGCATGGAAGTCCCAAATAACACATAGAAGGGATCTGCAAAGTTTCGTAGCGTTTCGACAATTTTGAATTTCCGGCCCGAACGGGCCCCCGTGCGGTTTTTCCGACGGGAGCGGAGGCAAACGCGCCTTAGGGGAATAATCTCCCGATGGATTTTTGCATGCACTTCCCAAATAACACATTGAGAGTGTCCAAGGAGTTTCGTAGCGTTTCGACAAGCCCTCGGTCTACTTTCAATTTCCGACCGGAACGCGTGCGTGTGCGGTTTCTCCATGAACGGGAGCGGAGGCAAACGCGCCTTAGGGGAATAATCTCCCGATGAATTTTTGCATGGAAGTCCCAAATAACACATAGAAGGGATCTGCAAAGTTTCGTAGCGTTTCGACAATTTTGAATTTCCGGCCCGAACGGGCCCCCGTGCGGTTTTTCCGACGGGAGCGGAGGCAAACGCGCCTTAGGGGAATAATCTCCCGATGGATTTTTGCATGCACTTCCCAAATAACACATTGAGAGTGTCCAAGTAGTTTCGTAGCGTTTCGACAAGCCCTCGGTCTACTTTCAATTTCCGACCGGAACGCGTGCGTGTGCGGTTTCTCCATGAACGGGAGCGGAGGCAAACGCGCCTTAGGGGAATAATCTCCCGATGAATTTTTGCATGGAAGTCCCAAATAACACATAGAAGGGATCTGCAAAGTTTCGTAGCGTTTCGACAATTTTGAATTTCCGGCCCGAACGGGCCCCCGTGCGGTTTTTCCGACGGGAGCGGAGGCAAACGCGCCTTAG
>CATIWC010001329.1:2500-10000 GCA_948472305.1 Vicia faba | reverse complement strand
GTCGCACCGCGCACCCCGATAAAATTTTGATCTTCGACCAACGGACGATTCGATGACGGGAACGCCAAAATTTGACATGATTTTGCGGCAAAACTTCGATCGCAACTCCCATGCCCCGCCGCCCGAACGTCCGTGACCAGGTCCGGACGAGCCACTCGGCCGGGCACGGGCACCGCAAAATTTTAGCAAATTTTTTTCTTCGCCCAAAGAACGATTCGATGGTTGGAATGCCAATATTTTATTGGGTTGTGCGGCAAAACTTCGATCGCAACTTCGATTCCGTCGACGGGACCATCCGTGGCATGCCACGGACCTTCCGTGTGGCCGGCACGGGCACGCAAAATCCAGCCAAATTTTGAATTTTTTTTATCAAGAACGCTCGATTCGATGATGAAAATTCGATATTTGGATTGGATTTTGTGCGGGGGGTTGATGGATTTGCCATTGGAATCGTTTGGAACACCCATGGGCATGTTCCGTCTAGGCAGCATGTGGCCTGGCCTGGGCGTGGCCTGGCCTGGGCGTGGCAAGGCCCCAGGCGGACCAGGCAAGGGCCTCCCCCTATATATGTTTGAACTGAAATCCTCACTTTGCCACCAAATTGGTCCCTTTTTCCCTGTAGACATAAATTTCTAGTTTGATGACTTAGACTTCGAATTTTTTCTTGATTTTTTGCATGCTCTTTAAACACAATATAAGAACCCCTCCCACCAAAAATTAGAATTTTTCGACTTCGGATGAATTAATTATGAATTTTCTAAGCGCCGGATTTTCAAGAACGGGAGCGGAGGCAAACGCGCCTTAGGAATGGAATTTCCCGATGATTTTTTGCATGGACATCTCAAATAACACATAGAAGGGATCTGCAAAGTTTCGTAGCGTTTCGATAACGTCTCGATTTATTTTGAATTTTCGTCCGAAACGCGTGTAATTGAGTTTTTTTCAAGGGGCGGAAGCAAACAAACGTCGGGCTACGGAATGAGTTCCGGTCTGGAATTTTTCATGCATTAATCTGCCACCAAATTGAGATGGCATGCCAAGTTTCATGCCATTCGGGCGATCCCTCGATATATTTCGGCTTTTCGCGTGTCGGGCCCCCGTGCGGTTTTTCCGACGGGAGCGGAGGCAAACGCGCCTTAGGGGAATAATCTCCCGATGGATTTTTGCATGCACTTCCCAAATAACACATTGAGAGTGTCCAAGGAGTTTCGTAGCGTTTCGACAAGCCCTCGGTCTACTTTCAATTTCCGACCGGAACGCGTGCGTGTGCGGTTTCTCCATGAACGGGAGCGGAGGCAAACGCGCCTTAGGGGAATAATCTCCCGATGAATTTTTGCATGGAAGTCCCAAATAACACATAGAAGGGATCTGCAAAGTTTCGTAGCGTTTCGACAATTTTGAATTTCCGGCCCGAACGGGCCCCCGTGCGGTTTTTCCGACGGGAGCGGAGGCAAACGCGCCTTAGGGGAATAATCTCCCGATGGATTTTTGCATGCACTTCCCAAATAACACATTGAGAGTGTCCAAGGAGTTTCGTAGCGTTTCGACAAGCCCTCGGTCTACTTTCAATTTCCGACCGGAACGCGTGCGTGTGCGGTTTCTCCATGAACGGGAGCGGAGGCAAACGCGCCTTAGGGGAATAATCTCCCGATGAATTTTTGCATGGAAGTCCCAAATAACACATAGAAGGGATCTGCAAAGTTTCGTAGCGTTTCGACAATTTTGAATTTCCGGCCCGAACGGGCCCCCGTGCGGTTTTTCCGACGGGAGCGGAGGCAAACGCGCCTTAGGGGAATAATCTCCCGATGGATTTTTGCATGCACTTCCCAAATAACACATTGAGAGTGTCCAAGGAGTTTCGTAGCGTTTCGACAAGCCCTCGGTCTACTTTCAATTTCCGACCGGAACGCGTGCGTGTGCGGTTTCTCCATGAACGGGAGCGGAGGCAAACGCGCCTTAGGGGAATAATCTCCCGATGAATTTTTGCATTGAAGTCCCAAATAACACATAGAAGGGATCTGCAAAGTTTCGTAGCGTTTCGACAATTTTGAATTTCCGGCCCGAACGGGCCCCCGTGCGGTTTTTCCGACGGGAGCGGAGGCAAACGCGCCTTAGGGGAATAATCTCCCGATGGATTTTTGCATGCACTTCCCAAATAACACATTGAGAGTGTCCAAGGAGTTTCGTAGCGTTTCGACAAGCCCTCGGTCTACTTTCAATTTCCGACCGGAACGCGTGCGTGTGCGGTTTCTCCATGAACGGGAGCGGAGGCAAACGCGCCTTAGGGGAATAATCTCCCGATGAATTTTTGCATGGAAGTCCCAAATAACACATAGAAGGGATCTGCAAAGTTTCGTAGCGTTTCGACAATTTTGAATTTCCGGCCCGAACGGGCCCCCGTGCGGTTTTTCCGACGGGAGCGGAGGCAAACGCGCCTTAGGGGAATAATCTCCCGATGGATTTTTGCATGCACTTCCCAAATAACACATTGAGAGTGTCCAAGGAGTTTCGTAGCGTTTCGACAAGCCCTCGGTCTACTTTCAATTTCCGACCGGAACGCGTGCGTGTGCGGTTTCTCCATGAACGGGAGCGGAGGCAAACGCGCCTTAGGGGAATAATCTCCCGATGAATTTTTGCATTGAAGTCCCAAATAACACATAGAAGGGATCTGCAAAGTTTCGTAGCGTTTCGACAATTTTGAATTTCCGGCCCGAACGGGCCCCCGTGCGGTTTTTCCGACGGGAGCGGAGGCAAACGCGCCTTAGGGGAATAATCTCCCGATGGATTTTTGCATGCACTTCCCAAATAACACATTGAGAGTGTCCAAGGAGTTTCGTAGCGTTTCGACAAGCCCTCGGTCTACTTTCAATTTCCGACCGGAACGCGTGCGTGTGCGGTTTCTCCATGAACGGGAGCGGAGGCAAACGCGCCTTAGGGGAATAATCTCCCGATGAATTTTTGCATGGAAGTCCCAAATAACACATAGAAGGGATCTGCAAAGTTTCGTAGCGTTTCGACAATTTTGAATTTCCGGCCCGAACGGGCCCCCGTGCGGTTTTTCCGACGGGAGCGGAGGCAAACGCGCCTTAGGGGAATAATCTCCCGATGGATTTTTGCATGCACTTCCCAAATAACACATTGAGAGTGTCCAAGGAGTTTCGTAGCGTTTCGACAAGCCCTCGGTCTACTTTCAATTTCCGACCGGAACGCGTGCGTGTGCGGTTTCTCCATGAACGGGAGCGGAGGCAAACGCGCCTTAGGGGAATAATCTCCCGATGAATTTTTGCATGGAAGTCCCAAATAACACATAGAAGGGATCTGCAAAGTTTCGTAGCGTTTCGACAAATTTGAATTTCCGGCCCGAACGGGCCCCCGTGCGGTTTTTCCGACGGGAGCGGAGGCAAACGCGCCTTAGGGGAATAATCTCCCGATGGATTTTTGCATGCACTTCCCAAATAACACATTGAGAGTGTCCAAGGAGTTTCGTAGCGTTTCGACAAGCCCTCGGTCTACTTTCAATTTCCGACCGGAACGCGTGCGTGTGCGGTTTCTCCATGAACGGGAGCGGAGGCAAACGCGCCTTAGGGGAATAATCTCCCGATGAATTTTTGCATGGAAGTCCCAAATAACACATAGAAGGGATCTGCAAAGTTTCGTAGCGTTTCGACAATTTTGAATTTCCGGCCCGAACGGGCCCCCGTGCGGTTTTTCCGACGGGAGCGGAGGCAAACGCGCCTTAGGGGAATAATCTCCCGATGGATTTTTGCATGCACTTCCCAAATAACACATTGAGAGTGTCCAAGGAGTTTCGTAGCGTTTCGACAAGCCCTCGGTCTACTTTCAATTTCCGACCGGAACGCGTGCGTGTGCGGTTTCTCCATGAACGGGAGCGGAGGCAAACGCGCCTTAGGGGAATAATCTCCCGATGAATTTTTGCATGGAAGTCCCAAATAACACATAGAAGGGATCTGCAAAGTTTCGTAGCGTTTCGACAATTTTGAATTTCCGGCCCGAACGGGCCCCCGTGCGGTTTTTCCGACGGGAGCGGAGGCAAACGCGCCTTAGGGGAATAATCTCCCGATGGATTTTTGCATGCACTTCCCAAATAACACATTGAGAGTGTCCAAGGAGTTTCGTAGCGTTTCGACAAGCCCTCGGTCTACTTTCAATTTCCGACCGGAACGCGTGCGTGTGCGGTTTCTCCATGAACGGGAGCGGAGGCAAACGCGCCTTAGGGGAATAATCTCCCGATGAATTTTTGCATGGAAGTCCCAAATAACACATAGAAGGGATCTGCAAAGTTTCGTAGCGTTTCGACAATTTTGAATTTCCGGCCCGAACGGGCCCCCGTGCGGTTTTTCCGACGGGAGCGGAGGCAAACGCGCCTTAGGGGAATAATCTCCCGATGGATTTTTGCATGCACTTCCCAAATAACACATTGAGAGTGTCCAAGGAGTTTCGTAGCGTTTCGACAAGCCCTCGGTCTACTTTCAATTTCCGACCGGAACGCGTGCGTGTGCGGTTTCTCCATGAACGGGAGCGGAGGCAAACGCGCCTTAGGGGAATAATCTCCCGATGAATTTTTGCATGGAAGTCCCAAATAACACATAGAAGGGATCTGCAAAGTTTCGTAGCGTTTCGACAATTTTGAATTTCCGGCCCGAACGGGCCCCCGTGCGGTTTTTCCGACGGGAGCGGAGGCAAACGCGCCTTAGGGGAATAATCTCCCGATGGATTTTTGCATGCACTTCCCAAATAACACATTGAGAGTGTCCAAGGAGTTTCGTAGCGTTTCGACAAGCCCTCGGTCTACTTTCAATTTCCGACCGGAACGCGTGCGTGTGCGGTTTCTCCATGAACGGGAGCGGAGGCAAACGCGCCTTAGGGGAATAATCTCCCGATGAATTTTTGCATGGAAGTCCCAAATAACACATAGAAGGGATCTGCAAAGTTTCGTAGCGTTTCGACAATTTTGAATTTCCGGCCCGAACGGGCCCCCGTGCGGTTTTTCCGACGGGAGCGGAGGCAAACGCGCCTTAGGGGAATAATCTCCCGATGGATTTTTGCATGCACTTCCCAAATAACACATTGAGAGTGTCCAAGGAGTTTCGTAGCGTTTCGACAAGCCCTCGGTCTACTTTCAATTTCCGACCGGAACGCGTGCGTGTGCGGTTTCTCCATGAACGGGAGCGGAGGCAAACGCGCCTTAGGGGAATAATCTCCCGATGAATTTTTGCATTGAAGTCCCAAATAACACATAGAAGGGATCTGCAAAGTTTCGTAGCGTTTCGACAATTTTGAATTTCCGGCCCGAACGGGCCCCCGTGCGGTTTTTCCGACGGGAGCGGAGGCAAACGCGCCTTAGGGGAATAATCTCCCGATGGATTTTTGCATGCACTTCCCAAATAACACATTGAGAGTGTCCAAGGAGTTTCGTAGCGTTTCGACAAGCCCTCGGTCTACTTTCAATTTCCGACCGGAACGCGTGCGTGTGCGGTTTCTCCATGAACGGGAGCGGAGGCAAACGCGCCTTAGGGGAATAATCTCCCGATGAATTTTTGCATGGAAGTCCCAAATAACACATAGAAGGGATCTGCAAAGTTTCGTAGCGTTTCGACAATTTTGAATTTCCGGCCCGAACGGGCCCCCGTGCGGTTTTTCCGACGGGAGCGGATGGCAAACGCGCCTTAGGGGAATAATCTCCCGATGGATTTTTGCATGCACTTCCCAAATAACACATTGAGAGTGTCCAAGGAGTTTCGTAGCGTTTCGACAAGCCCTCGGTCTACTTTCAATTTCCGACCGGAACGCGTGCGTGTGCGGTTTCTCCATGAACGGGAGCGGAGGCAAACGCGCCTTAGGGGAATAATCTCCCGATGAATTTTTGCATGGAAGTCCCCAAATAACACATAGAAGGGATCTGCAAAGTTTCGTAGCGTTTCGACAAATTTGAATTTCCGGCCCGAACGGGGCCCCCGTGCGGTTTTTTCCGACGGGAGCGGAGGCAAACGCGCCTTAGGGGAATAATCTCCCGAAGGATTTTTGCATGCACTTCCCAAATAACACATTGAGAGTGTCCAAGGAGTTTCGTAGCGTTTCGACAAGCCCTCGGTCTACTTTCAATTTCCGACCGGAACGCGTGCGTGTGCGGTTTCTCCATGAACGGGAGCGGAGGCAAACGCGCCTTAGGGGAATAATCTCCCGATGAATTTTTGCATGGAAGTCCCAAATAAACACATAGAAGGGATCTGCAAAGTTTCGTAGCGTTTCGACAATTTTGAATTTCCGGCCCGAACGGGCCCCCGTGCGGTTTTTCCGACGGGAGCGGAGGCAAACGCGCCTTAGGGGAATAATCTCCCGATGGATTTTTGCATGCACTTCCCAAATAACACATTGAGAGTGTCCAAGGAGTTTCGTAGCGTTTCGACAAGCCCTCGGTCTACTTTCAATTTCCGACCGGAACGCGTGCGTGTGCGGTTTCTCCATGAACGGGAGCGGAGGCAAACGCGCCTTAGGGGAATAATCTCCCGATGAATTTTTGCATGGAAGTCCCAAATAACACATAGAAGGGATCTGCAAAGTTTCGTAGCGTTTCGACAATTTTGAATTTCCGGCCCGAACGGGCCCCCGTGCGGTTTTTCCGACGGGAGCGGAGGCAAACGCGCCTTAGGGGAATAATCTCCCGATGGATTTTTGCATGCACTTCCCAAATAACACATTGAGAGTGTCCAAGGAGTTTCGTAGCGTTTCGACAAGCCCTCGGTCTACTTTCAATTTCCGACCGGAACGCGTGCGTGTGCGGTTTCTCCATGAACGGGAGCGGAGGCAAACGCGCCTTAGGGGAATAATCTCCCGATGAATTTTTGCATGGAAGTCCCAAATAACACATAGAAGGGATCTGCAAAGTTTCGTAGCGTTTCGACAATTTTGAATTTCCGGCCGAACGGGCCCCCGTGCGGTTTTTTCCGACGGGGAGCGGAGGCAAACGCGCCTTAGGGGAATAATCTCCCGATGGATTTTTGCATGCACTTCCCAAATAACACATTGAGAGTGTCCCAAGGAGTTTCGTAGCGTTTCGACAAGCCCTCGGTCTACTTTCAATTTCCGACCGGAACGCGTGCGTGTGCGGTTCTCTCCATGAACGGGAGCGGAGGCAAACGCGCCTTAGGGGAATAATCTCCCGATGAATTTTTGCATGGAAGTCCCAAATAACACATAGAAGGGATCTGCAAAGTTTCGTAGCGTTTCGACAATTTTGAATTTCCGGCCCGAACGGGCCCCCGTGCGGTTTTTCCGACGGGAGCGGAGGCAAACGCGCCTTAGGGGAATAATCTCCCGATGGATTTTTGCATGCACTTCCCAAATAACACATTGAGAGTGTCCAAGGAGTTTCGTAGCGTTTCGACAAGCCCTCGGTCTACTTTCAATTTCCGACCGGAACGCGTGCGTGTGCGGTTTCTCCATGAACGGGAGCGAGGCAAACGCGCCTTAGGGGAATAA